>DWDX01002170.1:0-15910 GCA_018245675.1 Agara michaeli
TTTTAATTTATCTCAACGTATCAAAAAAGATATTCCTACCAAATTTCAGGTTTGTCGGAGCTGTAGTTTGGATAGTTTGGATAGAATATATCAATTTTCTATCGTTTACGCCCCTGCAATCCTCTTTGGGGGTGGAATTTCATAAAACCTGTTCTTAGTTGATCTCTCATTAGCGAAAGATATATTCCTACCAAATTTCAAGTCTCTACACCTTATAGTACCAGAGATATTGTGATGAGTCACTATATACAGAGAAAACCTCTTATACGTATATATAATATACAAGTTATATAATAATCCTTGGAAGTCCTTATTTGTTTCCAGGAATTAATAATAGGTGTAGAAGATACAAAAAACAGAACAGTTTACAGGCTTGTCTGTAATTTCGCCCCTGCTGGGAACCAAATAGGTAGAGCAGTATATGTGGATGGTTTGCCTTGTTCTCGTTGTCCTTTTGGCGCTACTTGTGACTCTGAGTACAAAGCAATTTGCGGTAAGAATGATTTAAATTGAAATTGAAATATAGCAGTACGTTGGCAACAAATCACAAAAATCATCATCTAATAATAGATAGTGAATACCTAACAAACAAGAAGTTAGACGTTTCAAAATGATTGCGACTTTATATTTGCTTTTGAATTATAATTCTGATATCCTACTACAAATGTTTATAGCTCAAGATATTAGAAATGATGCAACATTGGTACATGACGATACTCCAGTAGAATTAAGACAATACATTAGGACTAAATATTTCCCAGTTACTGAATCAAATATAGGAAATACCAATAAAGAAAATATAACTAAAGATTTTGCGTCATTGCTGGAGCGAAAGATAGATTATGACGAAAATATTCCATATAATTTCTTTTCGGATTTTCTTGAATCTACACCGACATCTAGCACGCTTCATGTCACAAATAATACGATTTGCAAAGACGTGTTTGTTGTCGATGAACTTTATAAGTTACTGAAAAAAAAGTTAAAGGACGATCAAAGCCTGCGAGAGTTACTGTTGACAAGCAAACCGTCCCAAATTGGAAATGCAGACGAAACATTTACAGACCCTACTGTAGCGGCCATTGTAAGCCGTGTATACAGTAGAAAAGAATCGACGACGACAGCCAAAATAACTGATAACGAATATATTAATTCTACTCTGCTTGTGGATTTGGTAGAAGCTGTTATATTTCGAAGTAACGGTTAGTAAACAGACAGTCTCATGCAATTTAAGGTTTTGTATAATCGTAACTTTAATAAATCATATGATTTTTAGAGAAAATTCCAATATCTGAAGTTACAGAAGCAAGTACGCCGTTAACTTTGGACGTAAATCCTGTTAAAATTCAAGCAGAACTCGGAGAAATTAGGTCCAATTCTGAATTCACAGGTCATTACTTTTTTCCTGAAGACAGTAATGACCCATCAGATAGTGATAAAATAAATAATTATTACGACAATTCGGACTTTCCTATATCAGATGTACCATTTGAAATTGAAGAGTTAAGAAGAAACAAGGGAACCAAAGATTTCTTAGAGGAAATATTAGAATCTGATTTTATGACGGATACTGTATCGTTAACGTATAACAATGAAAATACAGGCATTGAAAACAACAATCCGTAGAAATGTTATCGATTTGTTGAATATATGTATTTGCTCATATTAGTACATATATTGTACAGGTGAGTTGATATTCTTCTAGAACATATAAGATATAAGCTTTTATTGAAGGTAAGAAAAAGTGTTAAAATCTTTCAAGTCCAAAATTTTTACAGAGCACTGGTAACCGATGTGGAACGTGAGTGTCCCTAAATAATTGAATTACCTACAGCGATTTATCAGAAAAAAATAGCAGAAAATTTAAAGTTAATAAAATAAAAGTTGATGTTAAACACCAATTTTAATTTCTCTTAGAAATTCGTTTCAACAGACAAAATATAAGTATATTTTCGATTAGAATTTGTTGTTTATATGTGTATAAATTAAATATCTTACTACATATTCGTCTTTTATTACAATACGAAAAATATTATTTAGGTTCAATTTAAAAATAATATGAAAAAAATTATAGGCAGCAATTGAAAAGTGTCTAAGATACATATTTTGGTACGAGTAGCTCTGCTGTAGGGATGTTGTATATAAGGATTGATTTTTCTATTATTTTCGTACTATTTAAATTTTTTATTACATTTCATTATAATTAGTACACATATTTTTGGTAGGACTTTCATATTGATAATGATTTCATATGATTTCTCCTTTTATTATTCCTTAAGTTGCTTTTGGTCCATGTTCTATGGTTAATCACTTTGCTCGCATCCTTTTTAAAATTAGAATACTCTTTTTGACATCTAACAACTAAATGCCTTTTGTATCTGTTAGACTTTCTTTTTTTTATATTCAAAGAACGGCGTTCACAATAATCTGCGTCATCGTCATTACTAGAAGGTTGACTTGATGTAGGAAATTTATTTCTTTCCATATAATCACGCGTGCACGTTGAAGTTCGAGTGCAGCCTTCAACATATCCTGGGGGTGTTTTTGATCCTTGACCATACGCGCCACCGCCAGGTATTATGCTACCATTACTATCTGTTAAAGACGCGGCCGTCCAGGTACATGTAAGTTTTCGCGTGCAATGCCTCATTCGCAAAAATGGAGTATTTGTAGTGTATTCTGATGTAACTTTATCCATTTCTCTTCGTTCTATCGCTCTTTCTGTCAAGTCTATTGTCGTTTCTTTTTGTCCGGTTGCATTTTGCCAAATAGTTGGTTCCATTTTTCGCCTAGCATTATAATTACTTTGATTAAGCTTGCGAAGATGTAATAACTCATCAAAGGACAAGTACTTTTCAGTGAAAAGTTTAAGGTTTGGATTTTTGATATTAATAGTTATTGATTCGGTGCTTACGGGTTTGGACGAGTATTTTTTACCCGGCCGTCTTCTACTGAGTAAAGTTGTGTATTTTAAAGCTTTTAATTGGAGTTTTTTATCGCTATTAAAGCTATCTAATTGCCAAAATGGTATAAAAGTTGAAATATCCTTGAATTCTCGTTTTTGTCGTTTCCTGGAAATAAAATAATGTATGAGTGGTGTTAAAAATGTATTTTTTTATTATATACGCCACATAGTTTACCTGCCTGTTATTGTGAATATAGCGTGTACTTCTTTGACTGTAAGGATTGTTTTTGTGAGTATTATCATATAGCCAGTCAGTTTCATAATCAGGAACTGGGTATCTCCCTTTGTGTAACATTTTTCCACCATCATAGTCCGCTGTTGCTCTTCTGAGTAATTGTGGGCAGCGTATAGTTTGGTCATTACCATTTACACATTGACATTTCAGGTTATAGGACCTTTGAGTATTTAATGTTACTGATGTCGTACTGTGTATATCGCAGGGACACAACTGGTAAGGAGCTACATGCTCTATATTGTTTGTTACCGTTTCACTACCCTGAACTATAATTTTGCATTCATGTGATATACCTCTCGTACATGGGTAACCTATTTTATTGTAAGGTATTGTTGAACTGTGCTCGCAGTCATTGATCACAGATTCAATGTTGCGGGTACATTTATTAATGAATTCGTTTTTATTAATATTTTCGAAATAAGGTGTTGTAGGGCTAATCCTTGACACGTGTTTCTTAAAATCTACTCGACCGGTTTTTAAGGGTTGATCGGGGTCTCTGAAAATATGAGTGTGAGATATTCTTGGATGACCTTTGTCTCGATCTTGGAAATATTCTTTATAATTTTTAGTTACATTCATGGGGCTTTCCCAAAAAATTGTTTCCTGTGGACTTTCCGCTGTAATATAAAAATACATTATAAATATGTAGTCATAAAAATGTTGTTAAAAAAAACCTAGCTCAAATAAGCGGATACTAACATATGAGGTTATTTCTTATTACGTGTCTTATTATTTGATTGCGGGGACTCTCCATTTCATTTGTACTTAGGTTTATTTGTTTTATATTGTTATAGATCGGATCTATTTCCTGTTTTATTGAATCATTTGATAAATTGAGAATCCTAAGTAAACTGCTTACTGTAGAATCTGATGACGATAACTTTGCTGAAAGAAAACATTGTTATTAATTTTATTATACACGCACTTAAGCAAATTTCAATAAATCTGTTTGAAAACGGGACTTACATTGTGTCGTGGGTTGCTGGATGCATAGACCTATAAATTTTTCGTCAGGTATCATTTGGTTACCACATTGAGAGCCAGGTAATCCTATTGTATAAACTGGTTTACCATGGACATTACCTTTTGGTGAGAAGTTGCAAACTATTCTTTCTACGACTATATTATTTACCTAAAATACGATTAAGCAAACTATGTATACCAGCCAACATTTAAATGTATGAAAAGTTAAATGTTAATGAGCTTACATTAAACTTTGCTTTTCCACATCCTACACTTTCAGTTTCTGCCCAGATTAACTGGATGAAATGATTACTATTATAATCTTTGAACCTGTTGTAAATCAAATTGACTTTTAGAAGATTTATTTTATGTTTGTTAGGTTGTATTAGTATTGAGATACTGCACAATGTTGCTAGGTTGTTGATTATGATTGTCTTGTGATATTTGAAACCAGGACATTAAAAGTAAGTTTTAAAATTTTCATTACAGTTTTTGTTCTTTACAGAGCTCTTGAACAATAAATTATCTTGGGCCCATTAGAGGCTATAACGACGAACATTATCAACTTAATCACAAAGGTGTCAATTTTAAAACATCATGCCCTTACGAATCATAATAAGTAACACTGCCCGTGTAGTCTAAAATCTTCATAAACCACATTTCCACGTAACTTTTAACGTTAAAATCCTTTGATGGATTTAAAATACTTGCAATGTTTTGTCCAACTTCTTTGTGTTCTGCAAATAGAGAAAAATGTTCATTATAACTTCAATGTGAAATTTATTTTTTGTTGAAAACGTTTCAATTACAAAGGCTACAGCAAAAAGTTGTAGATTATATTTTTGATTAAAGGAATTTCTTTAAAAAAATATCCTTCCTTAGTTCACGAGATAAACTTTAAAAATTAAGCGCACACTCATTTTGAAGGTGGCGGCCGAGGTACACTGCTCTCCACCCCAAAAACTGGAATTTAAGTTTATTGTGATGCGTTTTATTAAGAAACAAAACAAAATGCACTCCAAATAACATTCTCGGTTCGAGTATAGTGTTTAGTATCGGTCATCGAGTATAATGTTTTTCATGTCTTATACGAAAACTAGAACAACGATGTAACACTAAATTATATGATACAACATCGATACCCAAGTCTCTACATTGGTCTTCTTTATCGGGTCGTAAAGATGGGTCACATTGATCGACCCATCTTTGAGCAAATATTGCCAGTTCTTCGGACCAAACCTAGTAACACAAAATAAGATTAGAGGACTGTTCAGATTTTGACACGTTATGAAGCCTTCCGTTTATTTTGTGTGAACAGTTGCGTGAAGGCCCGATTCTGATAAGCTTTTTCTTTACTTATTTATTTATTTATTGTACCATTTACATTACAGATTCACCAATGCAGTGAATGCACCAATGATTCAGCTATTTTTTAAATAGTTTTTACAAAACGTGTTTCAATTTTCGGTTGATAGACGCAGCATTGAGAAGCTTTTAATATTTCTTTACAATTATTTAGGTAGATACATATTAGCTTTCCATTGCTGGGCACGTTTTTCCTTCCACTAATAGTGAACAAGATTGAACATGATTGAACACTAAGTTACCACGGTCTCTATTAGATATCAAGGAGGAAGGTATTATGAAAGTTTCATGCTAGTCGTCACCCATCTAACGGTCGACCGCACCAGCTGTTGTTTAACTAACAGGTTTGCGTAACGTCACTGCGTCAGCGTTACGCATGATAAGCGTTCGTAAAACAACATTATTATACGTAACTTCGTAGCAGTGTGCCCATAAACAAACGTACCTAGTAAATGATAGGTAGAGGTATTAAGATACGAAAAGGATCCTTTAATCGCAGAATCTTTATGATTCTGAGTTACTGTCCGAATGTGTCATAAAAATTACGACCGTCCCATACGAAACATATTTCTTACAATTTTTTTCATATTAGCCGCTCCGGAAAGTCGTATTGAGTTTCCCATGGCAACAAAATTTCTTCGCTCGTTGATTTGGTTAACAAGATCGTTAATGTCGTCATCTGTAAGTAATGAGTTTTTGTCATATCTCTTGCAAGATATACTCGGACCTTGTATCTGTAAACACGAACAACATTTTAGGTAATCTTTGTATCTCATAATTAGAACAATATTTATTTCTAATTGTTTCTTGTTTTTATTATTTTCTAATTGAAACAAAAAAAAGTAATATGATGGTTAAATAATTCGATATCTTAATGAGAGTGGGAATGTGAGATATCATTTTTTTATTCTTGTAAATCTAAGGACTAAACTTTTTGAAATACTTCTAATAATTGCTTCAGTTAGATTTAAACAAGGTAAACATAAACACAGGAATGTTTATTCAACGTATTGTTAAGAGATATAACAACTGAAGAAAGATACAAATAAAATGTATTTGCTTTTTCTCTCTTGGAAACTCATACTTCATTGGCACCCATGAGAGACGGTACTTCTTATACGAGTAGCACGGTAGGTACTTCAAGAGATCGACACTAGTTCCACATATCCATATTAATATCAGTAGGTTCAATATCAGTAGGTACTCACGGGATATTTGCATAAGACGTGATTGGCACATATTTTACAGTATTTAGAGTAACATTCACAGGAAACGATACAAAATAGTAATACAATAAATTTTACATTTATCATTATAAATAACATAAAACATATAAATAAATGTCGGTTAAGTCACCGAAACTAATGTCATTTCACGGCCTAAATGATTTTGCGCTTACGTTGTTAATGTATGTCGTTTAAAATGGATTATTTTACATGTTTTGGTAATGAATTTTATGTTTCTCTTTATTGCATTTGCAAATATTATTCCGGAGTATTGGGCGTTGGAAAATTCCATTATAAATCGAAATTATAAAGATAACTCCAGAGAGTCTCAAAATTTAATAGGTAAGTAAACTTATCAGAGCATTGAAATTGGGTCATTTATTAATTGACTTAATTAGTAGTATTTTATTTACAGAAGCAAGGGAAAATGAAGGAAAGAAAACAATGAAACGACAGCCGTTATTACTAGCGATTAACAATACTGGCTTACCAACAACTTCCAACCTCAATCTAAAATCTAATATATTTGATAAAATGCTCTCTGAGGAAATGTTATCGATCAAGCAACATTTTTACGCAAAGGATTCTACTCAAGCACCGTATGTCAAAATAGCAGTTGAAAGTAAAGTGGCTACTCCTACATTAGAAGTGAAACAAATGTGGCCTATTGAAAATCTATTTTCCAAGTCAGTTAAAAATGTCGATAATAAAAACAAGGTGTTGTTAAACAATCACAAAGATTTTTTTTCTCAAAATTTAACAGATCATGAAACTTCAAGCCAATCGACAAATAAGGACTATGATTGTGAAAATGTACATAAAGAACAAGTTAAAAATAAAGTTGTAGAACTTAGAAGTGTGCATGAAAATCTATCTCTGAAAGTATGTAATTGCATGGAAACGAATCCCAGTTTGTCGTGTAGTCATCGTAGTTCGAGAGAGGCAAGTAGGAGGGAAAATAATATTTGTACACATACGCCTAATGAATTGCACGCATCACATAGATGCACCAGAACAGATAAGACGGAATCTACCTTACTGCCCTATCCTGTTCATCCTGTTTATGTTACATATCCTTATTTTTGGGTAATATCAACGTTTACTGTAAGTCCATATTACCATCCAAACCCGATTAATGAAATAAAAAAATGGAAAACACGACGAAGACGTAAGAAGAAAAAACCGCATTATGTCGTCGAAGAAAATGATCTCGAAGATTATAATGCGAGGTATCGTGATGAATATGAAGAAAATTATATGAACTCCATAAACGATGAATATTTCAGTAAACTATCTAAACACGAATCGACGGAACCAGTTGATATCCTCAGTGATATAGAGCGCGATAAAAATACCCCGAAGAAAGTACATTCCGTTGATAGCGACTCCTTTATAGATGAGGTAGCGGTCGAATTTAAAAAGCACTGCAGCAGTCATGCCATGAAGGATTGTTACTGCTCATTATCGTCAAAAAATTATGTTTCTAACATAGTCTTATATCAGTCTCTCATCTGTAATTATTTAACGATATATTTTTGGTGAAAGGGTAAAAAAAATATTTACTTTTATGCGTGTCCCTTGCATATTTCGTTTTTGCTTTGTTTAGTTTTACGAGATAGCTACGGCCAGTCAAGAAAATAATTATAGGTATATAATTTGGGCTAAAATACGTAGTAGCCAAAATAAACATCTCTTAGAGGGATGAGTGATAAATAATAGTTTAGTTTCGGTAATTACGCAAAATTGTCCTTACCCGCTTTGATACAATTTTGTCATATCAAAATTCAATGTACTTACTTAACAATTTTTGGAATTAATAGTTGTCTAATTAAATGTAAAAATATACTTAAACACTCACCTGACATTTCTAAGAAGTAGTTAAAATATACTAATAAAAAATTCTATTAAGAAGAATATGTATATTGTATGTGTTTTGTTTTTTAATTCTTGGTCGTAAAATAAATAACATTTAACACTAATGTTTGTTTTTCTGCAATACCAACATACTACCTGTTGTTGTTTACGGGGGCATGCGACTTGTTTTTCTATTATTCAGTGTTACCTGCGAATTACAGACAACGAAAATTAAAAATATCTAATTGTAAGAACGTATGATTTATAAATACATTTATTTGTAAGAAAAGTAATATATTTGTGTGCAACGGCGTTTTTATAAATATATAAAATTAGTTAAGTACTCTTCTATATAATTTGGTATTTATTTGAAGTTGAAATATAAAACAATGTATTTCGTTCACGAAAGAATTTCAGAATGTTACCTCCAAGCGGACTCAGATTTCTTCAAATAACGGCCAATCACTTCCAGCACCACTCAATACTAAAAGGCTACAAGAAACGGGAGCAGACATTGATCTACGAGCAGGATGTTAATGGTTCACAGTAATACTTTAAGTACTTACAGTGTTGTGGGATGGAAATTACAATTTCGAGGCCATGCTTGTCAATAGGCGAGTTCTTAATGAGAACCTCTGGTAATTCGTTTAAACAAATCCATTGTTGCCGAACCATTTTATAATAGGGTAATCTGTTGTCGAGCTCAACTTTAACGAGTATTTACTGTTCTTGTTTAAACACATTGAACCGATTCCGTATTAAGTAGAATTTACACAATGCCTCAGGAAAACCTGGTGAAGTAACGTGGTCTCGAGCGACATTTGCAGTGAATAAGTATTGTACGTAGCTTTTCTACTCGTTCTGTGAGTTAATCGAAATTTAATAAAACGCATCTAACAAACGTTTTTATTTATTTATTACAAATTAACTCTTTGTTATAGTTTATTATAGAGAGTAGTTTAACAATGATAATAACGCTGACATGATTAATATAATAAAATTACAGCAAAATAATGAATTTATGTCAAAGGATATATATATGTTATACATACAACAAAGAGCAATTTTTAAATTTTTGTCTATCTGTTTCCTTCAGGTAATGTCCGAAACGGATGAACTGACGGGACTTTCACTGAAAGACAGCTGATGTTATCAGGAGTAACTTGGCTATTTTTATTTTATAAAAAATTGTAGTAGTTACGGCACAAAGTAATTAAAATCCATAAAATGCAATTTGACCGATTTAGTTTGAACGGAACTTTCACTGAAAGATAACTAATGTTGTAAAGAGTAACTTAGGTTACTTTTATTGATCAATATGTTAACAAAAAATGTAAGCATAGCCGGCTAATAACAGTATTCTCATGCGGGCGCGGCTAGATAATATATAATTGTTGATCATTTCCTCCAATTGATAAATCGAGATGAAGTATGAATAAGAAACATTGATCTTACCTTACATTTAGTTACAATTACGTCCTAGTACCTACTCGAAATCATATCTATACTTTTCCAGTGCAAAATCTGTCTGGTATTATCTTAGTTGCATATGACACGGAGTCAAATCCGATTCGACAGGGTTTCGGCTGCAATTTTGGATAAAGTATCAATTCGATATCACGGAGTGCATAACGTCCTGTCCCGACGAGTTGTGAACGCGCCATTGAGAAGATTGCTGTAAAGGTCGTTGCTCACTTATCTAACTGGCACCTAACAAGCACCACCTATCCGCTCGCCATACCCTTGCAGGTACTCGTGGCAGGCAGGACTGACTGGACGAGGCATTAAGTAAATCAAATGTGTAGAAGTTTATATAAGAAATCTCATAAACACGAGACGAGGCGGTACTGTTCGACGGTCTGACTTTATAAGTGAGCGACGACTTTTATAGAAAATGTGCGGCCGACGAGTGGGAGACGAGTTAGCTACTCGTGGGCGACGAGTTAATGAAAACTTACACTTGAATATTGATTTGAATAATCCTCTAAGAAACACAGATAAACGTTTTAATTTAAGTCGAGTCAGAGTGATGCGGTGTAGTACTACGTTTTGCGTACTAATATCTTATGTTTTGTTATGTACTTATTGCTTTTCAATGTTTGACGCGCTGCTTTGATGAAATAAAGAGAAATACCTTCCTTCTGTCTTTTTTTTTCCTTTTTATTTATTACGACAGCAATACGATTACAACATAAAGATTTAAACGTTTGAAGCTCTGTTCGCCCATATTGAATTCTAATCGTATACTCGCGTACCACTCTGTCTAGGTGCTCGAACTTTACCTATTTCAATGAAAAGCTCAACATAATATCTTGTTTGCTATTAATTTCTTTACTTTCGTAGCAATTGATTTTCATTGTGTTCCTCATTCAAAGGGTTTCCAACAAAGTTGAAAAATCAAAAGCCGTATTCAAACAGAATTTAACAAATTAATGTATTAATGTATTGAATGAAACAAGTTAAACATTAACTTCTTGAATTTCCCTAATGTAGATACGTATACTTTTGTTGTAAGCCGAACAATATACTGATATCAGATAGGTAATAACATTTTTCGATCATGTTTCTAAAATGGAATAGCCCGTCGCCCGAATACGGTTACAGATAACCACCAATATTATGTTTATATGTATAAGTTTATATAACAATTTTAGTCAAGAAAGTTTACATAAGTTTGCGTAACAACTTTAGTTAAGAAACGCTAGGTGCGACCGGCACCTTGATGGTCGACTGTTAGTGGTACATTTTCACGAATATTTACTTCCCTTGAGTACTGGAGTACTGGAGAGTACGTTGAACCCCTGGGTCTCGGGTATCGTGGTTCTTAAAGGCGGCTAAAAAATTCGTGGATTGTGGTAAGCTTCAGAACTCCGGACGTTGCGGGCTCCGGGACCCTCGCCCGGACGGGCGGATGTTAAGTAGGGTTGTAGCCATATTATCATAAAATGCAATTCTATTTACAAGCAGATCTTAAACCTCAGCTGTATTGAATCTACAGAAATATGAAATTGTTTGTTATATTTCTTCTAATATCGTTATTATTTGAAGACTATAGGGTAGGAAAAGAAGGAAAATTAGTTAAACGAGTCACGTCTGTACATACGAGTATTTTGTCTTTTATTTCTAACATGTTCCGGTATATTCGTTACTAAAGAATGACAGTAATTTAACAATAAGTTACTATTTGTCCATTTTTATTACAGTACAATAGAAAAGCTTCGACGAAACCGGTATCATTCAAACGCCGTTGCTAACTAGAAAAATAGATGTAGCAGAACTTGTAAACCCATTTATATCAACACTAGTTTGAAAGCTAGCCTCCAATTAGGAAATTAAATTTTCCTTCTCATTAAATTATATCTTTAAATAGTCACTTAAAACTTAGATACCGGGACTTATTCCGCTATCCGACACATCGTTACTGTTCATCTTAATGAAGGCTACAGTAACGATGTGTCAAAATAAAAAATGCTTGGCGCCATAAGTCTGCATGACTGGTAATCTGAAACAGGTCAATTTCACTGGCACATAAAAATCTTATGGTACAAAAGTTACAGCGAGTAGTATAAACGCAAAGAAATGATCCAATTACTCAAATGTAACCGAGACTTTATTACGGATAACCATTCGTCCTAAAGCCCTAAACGTTTATACAGGTGTCGTGTGTTAAATTTTTACTGTGTCTTTTTGTGTAAGGATATCTTCGAAATTGTATTAAAAACAATTACTGTACGATGATTCATTTATTTAAAAACAAATCATTATAATCTTCTACAGGTTGCGATATAACGGGTAAAGGCTTAATTATACATCGCTTTCTAGTCTCAGATCTGTAGCCAAGTCATTAGGGTTGAGGCACATTACAAAGACCGGAGATGCCTAACGATCGATTAGGCCTTAGATCTATGTACTGTTTAATGATTAGACAGTGTGTAAACCACCAAACATACCTACCTACTTTTTCAGAACTGACAGAAATTTTTATATTCAAATTTTAATTTCAATCAATGTTCAAATAGATTTTATTAATAAGAATACAAACAAAGAAATTGACACTTGTTCTTATTAATTATATTTTTATTTGCCTTGCCTTGATCGACTGAACCATAGCTAGGATCGACCCGTCGCGTCGGCTACCCGTGGCATAGAAGGACGAAAGTATGTATAGGAACATGTAGATCGTCCTTCTTAGCACATAAAAAACAGGAAAAGGTGTTTCATGTTTTCGACACGTACCTACTTTAGACACGAGCGAGGCCACCTTAAACACAGCTTACGTTACCATTAAATATACAAAATCTTGACATATATATATATTTTGAAATATTTGTATTTGATACGAAGTCTGGAAACATTGCACTTATATCACGAACGGCTAGGACACCTTATAAAATCTATTTAATTATATTATATACGAATGAAATATAATACATATCTCGTAGGAGTTGCGAAGTGTTTTATATGTTTCTTGAAAGCAATAGGGATTTGTTTACATTTCCAACTGTTCACAGTCGTACATTAAACTTCTTTAACCGTTTATATAAGGTTTTAAGAACTAGATACTGTAGACTGTAGTGTGTTTTGAAATGGTTTATATTTAACAATCGCCCCGCCCCAAGTCAAATCTATAAAACGAATTGTAGGTCTATATTAAACGTTTTATGTAGGATCCGAATCCATATACATATCTAATACGTTAGTCCAATAACGTCAATGATGTGCGAAGAGAACGCATTGGAATAAAAAATATGTGTAGTACCATTTTTATGTTCGCTAGTGTCGGGGTTAACATTTAATAATGTAGGGATGGATAACTCGGAAAATTTATAACTCGGCATGTTTATAGGTATTAACATACATTTCCCAGGTGACATACATATGTACGTAGTTGTGACCGCTTGACATTTTAATAAGACACATTGGAGTTTGACATTTCTTTGAAAAAAGAACATTTCTTTATTCATATGCTTGTACAGCACTTATGACATTGAACCCATAAATTCACTAGGGGACAGATGACTTGTGAAACACTGCCACTGCAACAATCTTAAAGTGTCTCGCAACGTTTCGGGCAACATTCGGGGACTTATTTCATGTGCGGGACATGTTTTATGTTGCAGCCGCCACCCGTGTCAGTGTCGCAGAATAAAGTATGCTTGTTATTATTTACTTACTGTTATTTTTTCGCGTCCAAATGGAGCTACGGATCCATGTGATTTTTGACAAGGGCAAGGACTTTAAAGGTTTTCGCGGAAAAATATAAAATTTTCAAGGGAAAACATGTTTAAACAAATAAGCGTTATTTTATATGGCGTTACGGGCGCAACAACGGTGTGGCGTGTGAAAAAAAAGCTATTTGGACCAAGCGCGTGAAAGCGTAGTGGTTTGAAATACAGCCTCCCACTGCGGAATGTACAGACATTGAGACATTGAGGGAGAGGGCGTTTTAGTGACAGCACTAAAACGCCCTCTCCCCAAGTATTTTGAGGACTTCGGGTTCTTTTGAGGGATCTTTGAGAAAGTGGTTGGTGACTTGGCCTAACAAGGCTTGTTATATCTAAATATGTCGTTACATTAAAATATGTTTTCAAACCACAGATAAATGGTAGAGATAAAGGCAAATAAATATCTTGTATGGAAATTATTGTATAAAAGCAAATTATTTATCAGAAGCCATCGTTGAAAGTGTTTCCAGAAATTTGTTTTCACGCGAAAAAATTATGTTATCTGAAAAGAAATCTTTGAACGTCAAGGTTTCAGAATAACAGTCACTATCTTCAGTGAAAGCATTAGTTTACCAATCTGAAAGGCTTTCAACTATATTTCAGGCGTCAACGCAATAAACTAATAGCAATTATGTAACACTATTTTGTGGCTTAGCCCATATGTATTTATGACGCTTACGGATATGAAGTTTTGTCAATACAAAGTATTAAATACAGAATATATGACTTAATTCAATCACGATAAAGTTTTGTACAAGAAACGACTTCTAAAATCTCGGTTACGACCATTATTTTAAAATGGCGCCGCTTTTGCACATATCAAACGACCGTACCTAGGCTTTTAAAGTATAACACTATTTTATGTTAATTGTCATTACTTTTATTCAATCTCATTTCTTTAAATGTAGTCTAATAAGTATACTTCGAGGAAAGCCTTAATTATATAGTTCTCCTTAACGGTTTCGACTATGGCATCCTTATCCTTAGGTATAATTTCCAATATGAATTCTTTTATGACCCATTAATAACAGACAAAGCATTTTCATTCGCAAGTTGTCCATAACTTGAATTGTTTGAGTTTCATCTTTCATATTTTTACACATTTGTCTGAACACATCTGGGTTGGACCTCTTTGTCTCGCTGGAGGCACGGTTTCATCTTAACTAGGCGGGGCCGTTATAAATGGATAAATTCGTAAATGAAAAGACAACCATAACGACAATTAACACGCTCTTTCAGGCATTAAAAATCTTATTGATCATTCTTCACTAGCAGTTTTATAAGAGAAACCAACTATACCAGGTTTGGTAGCTCTCGTTGTTGATTAAGGAAGTGATCGCTATTCGCTCAGTGGCTTCTTCATTTGCTTTATTCGATTCTAGTTAATTTCTGGAACAAATATAATGCTCACAACATTAAGTAGATTTTATCCAACTTACTTACTTTTTCATCTATATCTTGTCCTTTTAGCTCATTTTAAACTAGCGCGTAGGTACTAGTTTAAAATGTACATCGCGATTTAAATTAATCCGTACTACTTGGAACTTTCAATAACTGTTTTAGCTCCAATCCAGAGGGAGGTGAAAGTTTCCTTTTCTATTAAACTACAAAACGTGATTTCCCCCTGGATTAAGTTAATTAGGGATTAGTAGTTTTCTAGTTGAACTTGATTCTAACTTAGTGGTTATACTGTTTATATCTGCTTCAATTGAAAATATGTATAATTTAAAGGTTGATCCAATAGTGAACCTGACCGCTAAACCATGGATTGTGAGTTCAATTCTTATTCTGAACAAATATTCATCTGATTATCATATAAGTAATTGTTCTGTTTCCAGGTGCAAGGTTGCTTAAATAAATATGTACCTATTTTGTGCATTTAGTCTATTAGCAGTCTCTGTGTGTTTTATCTATGTTACCGTAACACACGCTCTGCTTAATTTGAGCTAATTTGTCGCAGGGTATTATTATCATATAAATTAAGCGTGTAGTAAAAAGTCATCTATATATATAAAAGCGAAAGGTCACTCATTCATCACGAAATCTCAGAAACTACAAGTGCTAGGAGTTTCAAATT
>DWDX01002171.1:0-15906 GCA_018245675.1 Agara michaeli
CCTGCATTCCGGCGCAACGCGTTATCGTCAGAAATAATCTGTTTAGTGACCTTTCGTCCGCCCACACGGTCTCGAATATACGAGTACGTTATGTTATCCAGCCTTTACATACACCGACCCCACCCAATCAGTCCGGCTTACTGTCGCTTACATGAATATATCGTCCAGAAAAAATCACTCGAGCATTAACCGGCATTGGACTTTCACAAGAAACCCCTAATTAATCGATATTAAGAATTCAACTGTACCTTACCTTCCATTCCAATAAAAATAGAAATGAACCTCCCAGGAATACTAAGATCGAAATGACCGGCAACGCTCATTAATATTCCCGGAGACGAACATTGGATTACAGTTCGTCCCGAGGCGAAAGACGTGAACTCTTGAAATCATACAGAGATTTTCTTTTGAATTGGATTTTTATAAAATAAAGGAAATGTCTTCTTGCACGTCGTGACACGAATAGCTAAAGCTTATTTTTTAAATCTGAACTACCTACCTGCGTCTTACTTATAATTTAGATACTTAATAATCGTAATATACATACATGTTTAGCAAATGAGTCATTATTCATCATCATTGCCTTGTGAATTCTGGTTACAAAAACTGTCATGACTATTTTACTACCCACAACGTTACTACCCACACAAAGTATAGTATATACATATTTCAAGAACTGGTCAACAGTTATAGAACCCATTTCAGACAAACTCGTTACAGGTAAGATATTTAGAATACATAATGTTTATTTTGCTACAGACTGTTCCAATATTGAGTGCGAAATGCCGCTCTTAATAACACGATCATTTTTCTTAAGTTTTTCACGAAAGCCCCTGGCGAGTTTGTTATAAAGTACATAATTATTACCAGCAAAATCAATTAAGCGATCGCAAAGCCTGAAGCTGAGATAAAAGCGGCGGTATTTCCTTTATGTTCGCGGTTAAAAGAATTCAATTACGTAATACTGAAGATTAAAAAGGCCAACAAGACTATAGAGTGAGATGAAAGTATTTAATTATGGATTATTTTCTCTACGGTGGTAATATTTTAAAATTAATCGTTTAACAATTTATTCGTTCATTTTTATAATGAAGACAAATTGTTAATGTTTTGGAATTAATAGTCGAAAGTTAAAATTTTTGTTCAGATAAAATATTTTATAATAAGACGGTCATCAACTTCAGACATGCTACATACATAAATATAGGCAGTCTTGGTGTTCTTCCCTTGGAGAATAATAATAACCAAATCTGTGTACCTACAGAGTTGGACTGCAATAGATGAAATAACATACAAATGTTATCCGAACGCAGCAATGCTAGCGATGCTTAATACCTGCTGACGGGTGCGATAGCTAAAGGCAGTCTGCCTTAGATTAATTGCAGCCGTCAATGGGTTGCGGTTACCACCTAACACTAAGCGAACTGCATGTCTACTTGTACCATTTTGTTTACGTAAACTCTCTGAAAAGCACATTCTCGTCCATATATTCTGCTGTATCCTTGTACTTACATAAAATCTATTGTACACTTATACTCTTGACGATTTTTACAATATTTCAACTGCTAAGTTTGTAAATGACTAATTGCTATAATTCCATTGAAGACTTTGATCAGCTCAAACGTATTTTTAACTATAAGTGAGTTAAGAGGCTTTCATTGTCAGCAAATAAGCTGATCAGCGAATAATGTCATAATACGTCCTCAACTGTTACCTTCCGTTTTAATTACTGGTAAACCGCAACTCGCGTTTGATCAAATAATGGAAAAGTATATGCTGGGTAAAAGATTTGATGGTTGATACAAAATATTTTTTTTATTTTTTAATGTTTTTTAATCCTCTCTGCTGTGCTCAATAATATATTGTACTTCAGCATCTGACAGGTTCTTCTTTTCGAAAGGAAACTCCGGATGGGGATACCATTTAACTGGTGTTCTTAATCGGTAATTGCTATTGAATTTCGACAATTGTTCCACTTCGTCTGGATCAAGTGAGAAATCCATAATGTCTATATTTTGTTTGATGCGATCCTTATTTGTGGAGCGAGGAATAGCCACTAGCTGACGATCGATCTGAAAAGGAACGTTGTTATTAACGTTCGACGCCGAAAAATGAAAAATATAAAATAACTATATTAATACTAGTTTTAATTAGTGTTAAGCATTCTAACCTTTTGAATAAAGGTGGGAAAATATAAAAAATGTCTTCAAATGAACTAACGTGCTATAATTTAGTATTTAAAAAATAAATTCTGTTTCAATAGCTACTTCATGTGTCAAAATGTTCTCGTATACTCTCACACTTTAGTTTATTAACAGACTTGCCTGATTGCAATTTATGAAGTACTCACCAAATATCGGAGCAATATTTGTGGTACTGTTTTTTTATATTTATCAGCGATTTGAGTCAATAGCGGGTGATCGACGCGGGGTGGCGGCGCGTTTTTCTTGCGCCCTAGTATACCACCGAACGGACTGTACGCCATGACCACTACTCCATGGTCTTTGCACCAACCTGTCAATTCCGTCTGGATTATCGTAGGATTCACCTGAAAAATAAAACACTTATTGATCATGATATGATAAATTATGTATCATGATATTATTGAAAATACTACAAATCATACAGCTGACTAGTTTCCCTTCCGTAGGTAGATGCGCACAATGTTAAGGAAGTGGAGAGGGCATTTAGAAACATTTACTATTTGAGATATTCTTTATTCAAGTATGGCAATTTGAATCGGTTAGTCTCGGTGTTTTCAACACGGTTTTATAAGCTGTGGACGTATATTTGTCATACGTAATATGTGGTGAAATAAAGCAAGTCAGGAGATTGCAATTTTCACAAAACACGGCAGCGCGTAAATTGTCTGCATCCAACGTTAAATTGAATTTAAATCTTCCCGCTGGTTGATCACGAATGCGTTGCCAACGACGACCGAAATTGACAATCGGAAGTAAACCGCTTCCTTTACTACTTTCAAATGTTAGTCAGATTAATACCGTCAGTACTCAGCACTACCAATGGGAATACACGATACGATCATATATGACAGTCACGCGTCATACCTCAATCTGTAAAACGGCTGGCTTGATCCTGCTGTTGTCCCAAAGACGTTGCATCTGAGTGAGATTAAAATTCGACACTCCTATGGACTTCACAAGGCCCGATTCTTTTACGTCCTCCATACCTTTCCAAGTTTCAAGGTAATCCGTTTTACTGATACTGCCATTTTCCTAAGAACGAAGTACAGCATTATATTACTATCATGAAATGATAAGAAATCAACGAAAAAATCCGGAATACATATATACTCGTACATATAGCATTTTATATTTAATATAATGTCGATCTTGATAAAGTCAACTATACTCATTGCAACTCCTTCACGCAATGACACGTAAATATTTAACAACTTCGCAAGATAAATTAAGAAATGTTTGTGTTACGCAAGTTCACGTTTTCCAAGGATTCCTGAGTTTTTCTAGCGATTATTTTATTATGAAAAAACTTACATAATACGCCATGGGGTAATGCACTAGATATAAATCAACATAATCCATCTGCAATTGTTCGAGAGAATTGTTCAGCGCCGATATAACTTGATGCCTCTCGTGGGCGTCGTTCCATAGCTAAATAAAGAAAGTCATTTATTACGCGTGTTTGTAGGTAAACGAAATAGTATATAGATAATATTTGGAAAGTATCAGGTATAAATAGATTCGCCATGATTTCTTTTATTCGTGGACTATTCCTGCATGAGGCCGTTTTCGTTTATAAAAAAAAAAACACTGTACTTTTCCGGTTACACAGTCTCCAACTGACGAAGTATTCTATATCAATGAGTTATGTCGATTACCGATGTAGCTAATTGCTGTCAATGTAAGATACGATTCGGAAGGCAGCAACATAATTGAAATGGATAAAGAATAACTGCTTCTAATCCACAAAATCAACCATCATTACTTATCTTGTTTACGAAAATAATATTAAGCACCTAAATGAAACAGATGTATGTACTTTACAAGTATAGCTATAGTGCAAATAGTAAGCAACCTATTCATTTTTTTTTTAAATATCCGTACACAAATTATTCGTAATATTCGGAATTCTCAAAAAATATCTATTCATTATACATAGTACGTGATGGCCACCCTACATGAGACATCGACATAGTGCCGTTATTCCTGGAATCACTTGCAATCTAACCGCGTTGGAGTTAAATTCGCGAAATTTTCCCCATGTGTGTTCAGGGAATGGCTGTCAGTATAATGGAATGGTCATTTGACGTTTATTATGTCGAAGCTCGTGATCGAACGTTATATTTAAGGGTATAGACATTTAGGGGAGGATCTAAATTGTTTCGCCTTCGTTTATTATCATTTCATTTCTCAACGCAAACTTAGGCGACTACTATGAATATTAAATTGATAGTCGTTCACTTCAATTATTTTGTTCTAGTATCACAATTTCAACTATGCGTGGTTTAGATATCTCATGTAATTATAATTATTGTATTAATTATTTACAACGAGACGATGGCATTCCTAAAGCGATGTAATTCAATTGTATTTCTTAAATGATATCTAATAAAACATATTCTGCAGCTGCGGCGAGTGAGAATGAGCGGATATTGACACGCTCAATGTTTGCTCGCTCTCGCGCCAAAGTAAGACTCTTAACATTTTACGATTAACACTGTACCGTCAAATGTTCGGAGAGCTTTTTTCTCTCGACTGCAGTACCTTTTGGAGTGTATAAAGCAAAGGAAAGCAATAATTAGTACTAGTACGTACTTATAATTATGACGTTCATTAAGTGTGCCAAGTTACCTTATGATAAAATAGGTTTAAATTTGAATGAATCACAAGTATCGTTTTAAAATTATATTATACGTCTTTAGATCAAGTTGTTGACAGGCTCACCTTGGTGGTAATGTACACATCTCTACGATCGGCTTTGTTATCTCTGAGGAAATCTCGTACACCAAGACCGACTTCGTCCTCAACACGGTACAGAGTGGCGGTGTCTATGTGCTTGTAACCAGTTTCGAGGGCCCATTGTACCGCATGTGCGAGCGAATGGTTTACAGGCAGTATGCGGGTGCCCTGTTATAAACAAATATATTGATATTAAGACTAAGCACATTTACGTCGATCAAATGTTTTTGCAAAATAATATAATTTGTTGGTGACTTTTTAATGGTAGTATTCAAATGATCGAGCGGTAAAATGGACTCTATTATACCGCTCAATCAAGTAAATATTAAACATACAGGTTATTGTACGCGACGTTACGAAAATTCTAATCCATCATCAACTCTAGAAACTTTTTATTACGATTTTTTAAATTCTACGACTATTAATACAAATTTCAAAAACAGAACTCAAATATGCGACTGAAAGAACTGTAAGTAATTATGTAACGAGATATAGAATTATTAATCAAGTTTACCACTAAATAAATAAACAAATACAAAGTCTCAGGCTGCATTCGTCTGTCCGTCCGTTTCTACGTTCTCAGGAATTAAGCGTTGGATTTCCGCTAAGTAACGCCTCATGGAATTAATTATAAAAATATAATTACAATTATAACATTTTGATCCAAACGAATCCAATTTTAGAAAATAATAGATTTCCTGTTTTAAACGACTAAGTATTAAGTGTTTTGAGGCAAACAATAGAGCGCAATTAGTACCGAGCAAATAGTCGTCTACCAACGGAAACCGAATCCCTTCGTTCCGTTGAGCCGCAAGCAGAATTTTTTTCATTTTTATTTTAAAAATTTCGAAAGGAACGCACTTACACGCTTCCCATAACGTTACATAACAAACATGCGTCTACGTGCCTTAATAAACGGGGTGTCTGGTTTCACTCTCGCGAGCCACAAAGAAAGTTACCACAATAAACATCGGGGGAAACCAGACATAAGGGTTTTTGTTTCAGCGCAAACAATTCAAAAAGAGAATACTCTGAAGTAATTAGTCTCGAAAAATACAACAGCTGTTAAAGTCGAGCTGAAAAAACATAGCATTGTAAAGGTCAAGTGGAGCATCAAATTTGAGAGTAAATAACGAGTATTTTTTTATATTTGACATTTTAAAAATTGGATCACCTAAATTCCACTCTAGTAACTTATAATCTGCAAACTTCTATTCAGGCCGAAATGCTACAATGTAAAAACAGCGGTTGTAGGTATCCACTTGTAGGTAAAACTGGATCCTCGAAAAAAGAATACATTCAACTATCATGTAATTATACATATTTAGCATTTGTATAATATAAAATCTACACACTTACGTCGGCTAAATGTCCTAGACTCGTACCCAAAGCTACTGCGGGAATATCGTGTCCATCATTTAAAGTGTACGTTAGTGCATCTGCGTTTACCTGTACGTTGTAAAAATAATGTTATCATCATATTTATTATATCGATAAGAATTAGAAAAATAGCTCGCTCTATGGGCAAGCTGCTATACAAACGTAGTTGTAAAGGGCCTTAGAACCTAATACAATATTATTTACGTAATTCGCTCAGTTATTTCGTATTGAGCAAATATTACCTCTTGGAAAGGTTCATTTTATTGAAAAAGAAACATTTATTACAGTTTTGCTGTTTCATTTTTGTATGTAATTTATGTATAAGTACATATAAGTATAATAAATATAGATATAGTAAGATTAATAAAGATTTTTTGTTTTAATTTAGATGGCGTGTAATAATAACATAGAAATATTTACAATTTAAACAGGAAACAATCTCTTTATCGCCAATTTAAATGAGAACTTCATAATCTAGCGACAAAGAAATTGGTATTGGTAGGTACTGTAATCTTATAAGTCTTACAATATAAGGGCCAATTAATGTTCCTAAGCAACAAATTCCATAAGGAAAGTATTATACTGAATACTCAGATAATAATTGTTATCCGATGATATTATTTCCTACAACGCGCAATAAATATTACAAATCTAATTAACAAAATATGTCACTGTTCATAAACGTTAGATTAAAAACTTGCATAACACTCCTGTTAAACACAGAGAAATAAACGTCATTTTGTGCCCGAGAATATTACTTTATAATAAAACACGTCAGAAAACCAGTGCGCCATAGAAGAGTACTAATTAAAATGTATTCGTCGCTCATAAATGGAATGGAAAAAATATAATGTATGCACATTTATAATTTTATAAAGTGATTTTTCTTTCTTACCCAGTTATTGTGATTGAGCGCAATGAACAGTATAACGTGCGCCAAGCAATTTACGACCATTGTGTATGATATTACCCGGCTCACTGGCAATTATACATACGTGTGATATGATATGTAAATAAAACATTTATCGGAGAATACCATTAAATCACTCTGTTAACTATTAAATATCAAATGGTGGATATATTATACCTATTGGTATTACGCTCACAACGATAACATTTTTTGTTAATATCCTTAATACATATTAAGAGATTTAATTATGTGTATGGAACATTGTACGAGAATAATATTTATAGTATTTAACGTCGAATGTTTTTAATATATTACAAAGTAGATATACACGATCAAATTTTTACACTGAGTGAGTGCGACTTAAAAGGAACTATTTCTGTAATGTTTTGCTAATGACTCGTTTACTACAGAAATTTCAATAACTTATCAGAGAACTTTCTTAGCATATTGGACGGTTTTTTCTAAAAATGCAACATTTTCTGCTCGATGGAATAGCACGATATTCTGTTGATGGATAATTTAAATGTCTCTGCCACTGAATGAAAGTCTAATTTCATTATTTTAATATAAATTTATGCCGTTCGCACACTTGTTTGAACAACCCTTAATCCAAGAGCTGTTCAAATAAATTATTTTTCACCGTTTTCCATTAATCCAGGACACGCTTTAAATATTTGTCTATTTCAAAATATAATACATACAAAAAGCGTACCTAATAAATGCATTACTATATCATCATTATCTACTTATAGTTATAAGATAAATGTGGATTTTAGCATACATACATAAACCATTCTATTGTTTTAATTGAATTCAATAAAGCAAACCGAGCAAGATACCTTCATTACAATTCGGGGACTGTCCCTCAAGCAGGTATGTATGTATATTTGTATCTATTGACCTGTTCAAGTTTAGCCACGAACAACATTATGCTACATTACATGTACTTTACACACACATTGACTACTGCTAGTAATACATAGATGCCACAAATATAAACCTACCACGCTATCGCTGCAACACAAATCACTTATAATGTTTTATAATTGCATATGCAGTTTAATACCACTTTGAATGAACCACCACCACCACCACCATAGTATTTAAGAATTGTTAACATTTTGCCAACTGATTTTATAATACTTTCATGTTAATTATAACTTCTTAAGTATATTTGCATGTTTTAAAACATGACAAGTGACTCGTGTTAAATACAATCAGATTTTATTAAGTAACCTCATCCAAATAGCAAGTAAAAATTGTTATTGTTATTAATAATACATACCATATTAACATACATTATCATATTATCGCTGTACTTTATTATTACGGTATACGGCTTTTGTATTGAAAAGGTATTTTTAAATGTATTTATTTACGTTCTCGCCATTCATTATGGCGTATATTTTCACGAAATTTGTCACGGACGAGTAGCAATCACGACTATTACAGCAACCTGGATACGATTATCTAGGGGACTCATAGCATAAATAGAAATATACGTATAATGATGTACACCTCATGAAAAAATCAAACAATCATCTGGTATGGAACAGATAAAGAATTTTATGTAAATTTTAATGTCAATCATAAATATCATTATGTTAAATTTTATTTCCACACTGGCATGTAACCAATCGTCAGCCAATGGCAAATAATTCTAAAAGAAAGTTATATAGGCATTCTCAAAGATCCCAGATACGAAGTACGCTACGTATAATATGTTCCGATAAACCAAACATATTTGTTTTATGAATGTCCTGATATGAACATATTCGCGTAAAATCAACCTCCATTGTCCTCTGAAGATAAACCGCCTCTAGAGATGTTTCCAACGCTTAAGTCGCACGAGTGAACTGGTACCGCTTTTGAATTACATCGCTTTACGTATTTTTTGTACGCAATCCTAATAATTTTCGCGAAACATAAAGGAATACTTTACTCCTGTTACAAATTCAATATTTGATTTCATCCCGTGTGCCGTGAGGAATGTATGCAAATATTTTGTTTTTCTTCGTAACACAGCGAATTACAACATGGTTATATGTTTTGTTTACCATTCAACTGAAACGCCACTGTATTCCTGTTAGGAGGTATTGCTACCGGCTATTTACGGGAGACATGTCGATATTTATGCCGTTATATAGCTGTACGGTACTCCAAAGCGCTACGCAAGCGAAACCAGCGTGTAATAAATTATTACCTGTGGACCCTTTCCTGTTAAGCTCGGAAGTATCGGACGGTAATGTATCGGTGGCGCGACGCTGCCTCGGTTTACATAACTAAACCACTTCCGGCCGCTGCGCGTGGAAGAATTCGTGCAAATCGAACGCGCAATGTACCTATGCCTCGGGAGGACACGCCGAATAGGATATTCAATACAAAATGTTCGTATTATACCGTTTATCTTAACTCTTTCCGATGCGTTGTTTCACAAAATGGTACTAACATAATCTTATGTTGAAAATTAAGTCTGTGTAGATTGATAACTTTTCTCAGGCAATTTGATATTCTAAGAATAAAATGAGTTTGCATGAAATATTTATTAAACGAATCTATACATTTATTATTTGAAAACATAGTTTCTATTACAGAAACCTTAAAGCATAAATGAGTTCAAAGGACCAATAAAAATATATTTAAATTCATGTAAATACAAGATTTCCATCACTCATCGTAATCATTGACAAGTCATGATCATTTTCGTTTCTAATAATTGTCAAATCCAACTTTTTTGAGATACGCCAAATATAAAATGGAACTAGCGTGGCGGGGCCGCGAATGAATAATTCTGAAGCTCCCCTTTGTTACTTTACACAAAACCTCGCCCTTCATCGAGCGCTCATAACGAGGCTCTAGATAACAAAATATTTTTCTCATAAAAAAATCTCCGTGATAAATACGTCATTCAATTTCAGAGAAATAAGAATGAGTCCGCGAAGAGAGTCAACAATGCGGAACAAGTAAAACGTCTCAATAATAAAGAAGGTGAAATGGATCGCTGGCCCGATTTTCAATATGGCTCGCTTGAAAATGGGACGTTAAACGTGTGGAGGATTTTGTTGTACCTGTAACAGTGTTCAAAGTGAGCTTTACGGTAAGGTTGCTGCACTCAAAGTGGACGTGGAACGTATAATAACAAAGCGTTATTTTTAACGGCTACAGTTCCGGTAAAAATACTACGTTCACACCACAATAGTGGCTTACTATGGGAAAGTGTAAATAAAATACCGTCCTATTGGATGCGAGACTCTAATCGCCGACCGAATAGCATACAGTTGCTTACTGGAGTTACGTCCAGGCCTTTCCTAGCTACGGAGTGATAACCGTGAGTCGCAAAGGGCCATTACTGCATGCATTATTTGAGAATCAAAGTACAAAATCGTAGTTAATTTGACTAGCATTATTTAAATGCATGAGAAATCAGCATACATTTTGTAATATTGTAATTTTGTAATATTGCACTATTTCAATTGGCAGTAAAGGTTTGCTTAAATTTATTTAATTCAATTCTACTTTTGGTTCCTTTATAAGTTTGCGAAATTTTGTATTGAGGATTCCACTGCAAAACCAATAATTGTATACCATTGCTATTGCTGCCGCTGACAGGTCTTGCAATTTGAATTTGAATTTGAAGATCCGGTGAAGCGGACAGACTAAGCGACGACGCAAGGAACACTATACGATAGTAACTAATTTATCGACTGTGTGTAGGTCCGGAAAATATTCTAGATTGGGCTCATGGTCTGCTAGATCGACGATGTATGAGTCTTGGCTCGCAGCCAATGCAGCTGACAGCTGATGTTGATCAAAAGCTCAATACTAATCGACGTCAATCGAAGCTTACATAATAAATTACAAAAATGCATCGCCGTTCACAGCGTCCAAGAATAGCAGCTCGAGTTCATAACAAAATAATATACGCAAACCGGTACTATAGGCAGACAATAAATTTTAAAAATGTGTAACAATAAGTTGAAACGATTTCACACACGGCCGTCTGCTCCCATGCCAAGAAAAGCTTGTGTCATAACAACCATACAACTGATAGAATATGTATACCTATAATATTTCAAATACATATACAAATAATAACGAATACAGCTAGTAGGTCGCTAATACAGCATGAAAAAAAAATTGTTACAGAACAATAAAAATAAAAGTTTATTTTCCTATCATAAATCCACAATTGTAACCCATAATATTTAACCTGGATATTTAAGCTACAAGAAAAATTTCATACTTCATTTATGAACTGTAAAAAACATATTGAATAAATCTTATTCTGGATAATTTCCTCGTAAGGTAATCCAGAACTTGCCGGAGGCTTGTACAGCGAATGAAAGACATTGCAAGACGTATGTATATCTAGCAGACGCACTGTAGTAGCGGGATTACATTTAGTTTCAGGTTTCGAAATCGCAAGAGCTAAGGTGAAACAACTTCGAGTTATCCCAAGCCTACAAGTGGAATTGAAGCCAACATTTACACAACTTTTATTGTCACCAAAAACTCAATCATCATATCGAATATTGTAACAAATAATTTAATACAAATGAAATTTTTTGCCTTAATACTTTCTAATGTTCCATTTTTTGGCTATTCTCCCACTGTGCGTAGAACCTTTTCATACTTATGAGGATATTATGTAGAATCATAGAGATCTGAGTATAGGTTTCCTCAAAAGAAATCCCTTCACCGCTATTTTTGCTTATAATTTTTGTAATGTCAGGCGGGAACGCCAGAATCGAACGCGCGGCCCCCGGAACGGGTAACTGAAATCCGAGTCAATAGACTATCGCTGCTGCTATCATCAAATTCCCATGAATTGAGTAGACTCCCAAAACTATTTATGTAGAATGCATGCCCATTGGTTCGGGATGTTGCAATGTGTATGAGATTCTCGATCCTATTCTCGAGGCACTGGCGAAATTGGATACGATAGAGCTGATATACATATGCCAACATCTACAATCGTTTCCAGTGCTTTAATATCAGAAGGCTTTACTACCGGTTAATGGAATATCTGGAATTGGAAAATGGATGAGGTGAATAAATTTTTGTATTGTCTGGAAAATTAAAAGCAATAACCAAATGTAAGACTAAGAATTAAAACAACTCCCTAAGAACAGTAAAGATTTGGTGGTCTTGAATGACATGACCTGAAATGAAATGACATTGAAAATATAAAATTGGTATCTAGATTTGTATAATCCGCATCGATATACTCGTACTATGAGAACCCAGACAGTCTTAAAAAAATCTATTTCGCGTTATCCCTTTACATATAATAAAAAAAAGTGGCACTATTTGGCCTCACTATCGAAATCCTTTTCCATTTAGAATAATCTTAAGTATGAAGGAATATTACTTTTGAGCTTCTCAGGATTTAGATACGACGGTTGTTACCTACCTTACAGGTTGTCGGCTTCAATCTATAATAAATGAATTAGTTGATTATCCTTTTGTTGAATGTATTCAAACCACATAAAATATAGGACCTCCGATGAGATTTAACATTTGCTACGCGATAACCAGTACAAAACACGTAAGATGCCCTCCAAAGCGTGGAAATTATCGTGGAAATACGCCACTCGGAGTGACGCAATATCGCTTATCAATCTGATTCCGAGTCAGAACTACGAACGCTTTGGTAAACGTTAAAATGTTTTAAAGGCTGCTAAAGAATTTTAAATTGTTATCAAAAGCGCAACTTTTAAAATACCTAACATTGTCGATATTAATACTACTGCGGGAATCAATTATATGTTACATTCCAATGTAAGCATACCTAGCATGGGTGTCCATAAGCAGTGTTGCATCGCAGCATATTTGTCAAAAGTTGTACATGACAAGTAATTAAAAAGACGTAACACCGCTGGCGTGAGGGCGAATGGTGTACGTTAAGGGTGATTAAGCAAAAATCGCCCAATACCCGTCCACCTGCCGTGAGATATTGAAAACAGAGCCCGAGGCGATCCAATCCACCTTTTTTATTGGCAACATTTCACTTGTTCCGCATTGTTGAACGTTTCGCTGTAACGGGTTGTGTTACCAAATTGCACTGATTTTTTATGTGAAAGGTTTCTACACCCCGTATTTCTATTGAAGTGAGGGTGAGGGAAGTGGGGAGGTATGTTAAATCTGTACATTTTTTGTTTTATTTATAGTAAAAATTCTAATTACATTTATATAGCTTACTCCAGTACGAAGCCGAGGTTCGCACTGTCTTAAAATGATATTTACAACCCGGATTTAATTTCTTGAAATTGGCACCTTCATACCCGTTGGGGTAGGTAGGTGCTTCCGTTTATTCGAAATGTGATATCGTGCATGCCGGTTAAAATTGATATAGTTACAGTATACATTCACCTCGACAGGGTTTTACCGTGAGAAGCACATTGAGGGTTTCGATTCTCGACAGGAAACCAATACCCGTCAAGCTACCTTAAGACATTAAAAAGATCCGAGGTGATCCCCTCGACCTTTTTTATTGGCAGCATTTAAATTGTTCCGCATTGTTGAGCGTTTTCCTGAAACCGGTTTCGTTGTCAAATTGCTATGATATTTCACACTTCATCAGTAGCAGCACCCAATCCTTTTATAAATGTTTCGCTTACTGAATGTTTTTTGTAATAATATTATATCTTGTAGTATTATTGATTTCTTAGAATAAAAAGCGAAAAAGCGGCATTTTAATGAGATGTGTTGTCAACAATCACTACAGTATGTACTATTATTAAAGAAAAACTTTAAAATCAAGGTAGTTTTAACAAACATTGGTTTCATTAAGCTGAAGTCTGTTGTTGGCTTTTATAAGATTAGTAAAGTATCTGAAAATATCGACTTAACAAATATTTTGGTATAAAATATAATAAAATGCAGCCACCCATGTTGCCCTTTCGCATACATACAGACATATGAACTATTGGTTATTAATGGAATTTATGGAAACACAGAATCAATTATTACGCAATTGTTATGATATGCACGGAAAGGATAAGAACCGAGGATACTTTATGGCCCATTTGTAATTTACGATTTCAATAATGTCGGCTCAGAGGTGAAATATTAAAGAGGAATGCGACAGAATAAGTCCAGATTAGTTTTATTGAAATTTAAACTTAAACTTTACATTTTTCTTATCTTTTGGATTGCATGATTTAAAACCTCTATTTACATTGCTTTAAAGTCAATTTTACGAAAAATTATTAAAAATAATAGAAAAATGTACAAGTATAATGGAATTTTATAATGCTTATAAAACAAATAACTTTCCAGCTAGATTTTTTCACTATAATCGAATCAAACACTGAACTATATATTATGATTTAATTTAATTGTATCGCATACATTAAAATTAAAATTGTATTGATCGGTATAACTTTTTCAATGAATTGACGATTGAATTACAATACGTGTTACTACGCATCACCGCACACTACTCCTGAATTCGATCAAAAACATATTAAAGTCCACTTTCCTTTTTTTATTTGTAATTTCTTTCAAAATATTACGCGCGTATATTTTCTTCTAATGTAGATTACACCGCTTTGTTTAGGATCGAAAAGCCAAAAGTATCAGAAAAAGTTCCAATCATAATATTTGACCATTAGTTCAAATTGGGTATAGGCACCTGATAGGTATATGTAGTTCACACGGAATATGCGGTATAACAATATCGTGTTTAACAATAATATTAATTACAAAGGAACCTGTAAGGTACTGCGTATGAGTCATCCCTGACTACAATGTAGCGCACTTAATACAGTATCTACCTATCTGATAAAAGTGTAAATATTCCTTATATATAATTAACCATTCTGAAGGCCTGAGAAGATATTTCCTAATGAGCGCTTACTTTGGAGTTCAATGAAACACCGTGGAATTAAAGTTAATTATCAATTAGAATTAGGCTTTTAATTTACGTACTGTCAAGTCGAGAAATGAGAATGATAATAATTGTACATAATACACATTTTACTGGTTCTAAAATATAATGAATAACTGCATTTTTCGTGAATATTCAGCACGAATGGAAACATCAAGCTCAAGCAATGGAGATCTAGACAGATCTTTGGCGTACAATGCAGACAAATTCGTTATCTACCTGCCGCATTGAAATCTCATTTACATATGTAGTCTCTAGGGATGGGCTGTGTATTACGCGTAAATAGTTTTGGGAAACAGGCGAACGCAACGGAGATACAGACAGACTTTTGATATACCCTACAGCTAAGGTCGTTACCATATCGATTAAACAAGCCTACATTTCACTCTTGCGATCTTCTATAACGTTCTAAATAAACGTAGCTATGCTTGAGTGAATATATTTACTGTAAAAAGTGACGATTGGATGAATGTTATGTCGACTTTGGTCACATGGAAAATCAAAATTTGTTTGTAAATGTATACCTGACTACCCGGCTTGTCAATGAAAACTCAGAACAAAGTTGCAAAAACTGGTGTGTGACATTCCGCCCACTACAACCTTCATATCTGAATTTACAAACTCAAACAATGCTGCAATACGACAGAAATATATGCAGATTGCTCCTGCGGGGATGGGGCTTCACGTACGTTACTTGAACATTCTATAAAGTACAGTAATCAGCTATTACACATCAATATTATGTCCATAATGCTAACGGGATTAACGATCGCAATTGCCTCTTG
>DWDX01002172.1:0-15904 GCA_018245675.1 Agara michaeli
CGTTTAGTTTATTCAAATCGGACATTCCGTTCAAAAGATATTACGAATTTAAAAAGTTGAAGAATTAAAAAATTGACAATCGAACATCTAACCAGACACGGTGTTACGGGAATTTTACATACATGAGATTAAGTTATTATACCATTATTTTATTCATTTTTAGGGCAGAACAACGTTTGCCGTGTCAGCTAGTAATTAATAAAAATAATAACATATTGGGATAACTCGTATACGACCATCTGATCATAAACTAAACAGAATCCGGGTTTTGGTTACCAAGAGCATAATATGTCCAGTAGTACATATATATGTACATATTTAATCAAAATGTTCCAAATCAGTTTATATAATTGAATTAGGTATTCAAATTCGACAATTAAACGGTCTCGTCAACCGACTGCATTTTAAAACTGCAAGATGCATACAAGATTTATACGCGCTTATAATATCTCGTAACGAATCTAAGAATGAATAAAAATTAAAGACGAAGCCAAACTGACCTATTTGTATGGCACGTTAAATATAAATGTCATAGGTGCATTTAATGTGAGTCAGCACATAATCTTTATGACGAAATATAATCTGGTGTTTGAATTTAACATGTGACCGTGAAGTGAGATTAATAAGTGATTCACATTTTGAGACTCGAGCCTAGCATTGGAACCATTTACACGACTAAATGTATCATAAACACAGATGATCAAAGAAAAAGTTATTATATAGCAACATCAAAAACACTCCTTGTCGGCTTTAAAGATTTCTTATTGCACCTTTAATATCGAGTGCAGTTTTATTCCGTTTTGATTCTCTAAAACGGTGACCGAAAGTAGCGACACGGTCGTAACGCGCGCGTTCTGCGCATTGTGTATCATCTAAGTAAATGTATTGCATTCATGAGGCCAAAGACAGACAAATACAAGCTACATTTTAGGAAAAAAAATTAAATCACAATAATTTTAATGACTTGTAGTTTTTATTATGGTCGGTATTTTAGATACGATGTTGATATGTTGGTATGATGATATCATGACCATTAAATGCAGTTATATGCTGAATATATTATTGATAATGATGAAATCGCTACCAGTAAATGCAGTTTTAATGTGAATCGATAATGAAATACATTTACATATTAACTGTGACACCGCGCGGACGTAGCCGCGGGTAAGGACTAGTTGTAATGAACATTAAACGACCGCTTTCGATCGTAAACATAAAGTCGCATTAATTTATGATTTGAAAATTACTTGCCCAATTAATATCGCAAATACTGGTCATTATAAAGTATTTTTGAAAGCAAATTAATGTGAACACAAAGATTGGTATCGGCACAATATTAACAATGAACTTTTCGAAAAACGCACTTTATTTTGCCGGTAGTTGGTACTTACAGTAATTCGGCGTTACGATGGTATACAAATTTCATAATCACAATTAATCGTATGGCTATCAGTAAGGGTGAATTTAGAGCTTACCAATGAAAACGTTCAAAGAGTTCACCTCCGACTGTCAATAACTGAAGAGACGTTGGAAAAAGAATATATTAATTGTCCTTACCTCATCTTGAAAGGTCCGATGCAGCGAGTCCTTGTTGTATCGCTGGTCGCCTTGTTTCAAGATGGCGGAGCACTGCTTCAGAAGAGTCAACCTCATCCTCTCCCTGGCGCTCTCTTCTTCCATAAACGACATTCTCTGGCCAGCCCGAGGTACGCCCAACAGACATTTCTCAGTTTTCAAATCGCTGTTCCCGCCATTACGCTCGGCCATTTTGATTCCGTTGCTGTCACATTTCGCGCCGCTCGGACTGTCAACGGCTATAGACACCTCTTTCTCAGGGTCCCTCACACGAGCATCCCCTTTTTGCGTTCCGTTTATCATTTTAAAAGGTATATTTTTTACATATTGGTTTTATCTAAATCAATTTATATGTTTGTTATAGTTTTTGTCCTTTCGTATTCTAAAATTAGGTCAACAATATTGAACAAGCTGTTTTTATAATAACAGTAGAAGGTTTTTTAGAATTCGGACATTTTAAATTTATTTTATATTATCTCGTTGTTTTTGATTATATTTTAAACTAATTTCACAGTTTTTTTTTTACATTTGATCTTTTTTCTTTACAAATTATTATTGTATTAGACTAAGGGTGTAATAATGTGGCATTTCTTTTTGTAATCCTACTGTTGGTTAAAAGCGTACCCCTTTAGAACGGATGGTAATGCTTTAGCTCGTAGACATAGTACTCCATTTATCCAGACTTATATGGACTGTTCTATCTGAGTTCAGAATAGGGCGACCCCCGAGGAATACGCTGAGATGTCTCAAGTATCAATGTCGATGTACTGTTCGAGCAGAATCTCAACAACACATGATATCACAGTACTGAAAGCATTGTTTGTAATAAATAGAGTGGCACCTATTAGAGACGTACATCGGAAGCTCTTTTCAATTTGAATTTCGAACGTCAGTCACAAATTGGATAGAGACGGGAACATTAGATTTATTTAGTTTTATCTCACTTGTACAACTAGTATGTTATATACTAATGTTTTAAAAAAGTTGATTTACAGCTACTGCATAATTTTATTGCCTCACAAAATACTTTGATGGGTATTAACAATGTGCTTATAAATTAGTCGATCGAGTTGAAAGGAATGGTGAAAGTGAATTTCAATTTCTATAGAAACGAAATAATCTTGTCGAGGGCTGTCACGAATTTATGTAGAAGCGATAAAACATTTGTTCATTTGCATTATTATTTATTCCATGATACACGTTATATTTTTCTTAGAGCACTTTTTACTTGTTATGCTTATGAGCTATAGTATTGTTTATGAAGCAAGTTAAATGAAACATATTTAAAAAATCTACAGTAAGATAAACAAATAAATACTTCGTTTGCGCATTACTCGAAGAATTTGATTCGAAATGTTAGTAAAGTTATACACAACCTAATAATATACCTTAAAATGTATATTAAATATTTTTGTGCTTAACGACAACCCTATTTAATATGCCACAGTTGGTTAATGTTTTCGATTTCGAAATATAATCGTATTTGTATTTATACCAGAAGAATAATAATAACATAGATAACTGGCCGTATCGCTCGTCAGCCGCCACTCGCCTCATCAGGGAGCGGATGAAAGCTCACTTAGGAGTACACGCTCAGATCACGAAGGATCATCCGATAACCTCTATGTATATACGCATAAGACCGAGATTTCTTTGATTGTAACATGTTTAAGGAAAACGTTGACTAAAAAATAATGTTTTTAAATTTGTTTCGTTAACAGGTTGTGTGCTTGAGAGCGCTATTTGATTTCGCTTACGAGTAACTGTAATTTTATAAGTAAGGTGTTACATAAGGAGCAGTGATATTGGAATCCTCCGGTTTTTTTCCCCTCGGTTTACTTGTTACCCGGCGTGAAGACGGTGAAAGCAATATTTAGTATCGACGGTTCTAACGTTCATTAACTATAATGGCATGTTGAAATAGATGTTATGAACTTGAACGTGGAAGACATCTACCACCACTGTCTATGGTTAGTCAGTTTAGTTAGTATGTTCACCACACAAATGTTTGTGCTGGGTGGAAATCGAACGTACAATCTCCGGATTTGCAGTCAGACTCTCTAACCACCAGACCACGAAGCCCGTCAGTGCATGTACAAACAAACACTTTCGCATTGACAATATTAGTATTTGATTTGATGTAAACGTTAAATGTATACTAACGCACGCTCCTTTTTTCTGGTTTCTTGTAGGTACTTTAGTTTTGTGTTGCGTTTGGTTATAATAACTGCGGGTGGAACTCATCATTTTATATCCAATGGCCTTCAAAACTTGTATTGCTTGGAATGGATTGTAAAAAAGTGGTTACATTAAATGTTTAAATCTGGTTTTGTTTTAAATTCAGTGTTAATTTCACGACGTTTGCAATGTGTAAAGCGTAGCTAAAGCACAATGAAAGATAAAAATAATTGTAATATGAGACTTGACAGATAAGTTTGTTTGTGACGTAGTACATACAGGTAGCCCGTTTCCTAGATCACTCGTAACTCCCATCTTTGCCAACGAACTAATTTTCTTTAAATTTAAACGTATTTGGGATGATGTCATTTTAAGATGAAAACGTGACAATATAAATTGTATAACCTTTCACAAAACTCGTGTTATAGTTCCGACGAGACAGACACTGCACGTTCCGCGTTCGATTTCCGCCGGATTTTTATAGGCAACAGTATGTGGATGAACTAAACCAGGACTATATTAATTATTATTTACAAACATGATTCTAAACTCCCGTTTAAATATTGTTTTTTTTTATTAATGATGATTATCTTCGTCCAGTAACTGAGGTTATATAATATTAAATCTTACACAGTCTGTAATGTAATATCCACGGACATTGATTTTACAATGTACCTATGAACTTTAATGCAATAGTAAAATCAATGAAGACCATTTTTTACCTTGATTTTTATTTGCCTTTTAGAGCAATTGACAGCCAACCGCGAGATAATGCCAGAATTACATTGTTGCTCTCGAAAACGTAATTGAATGAACATGGGAATTATTTGGTTTGTTAATTCATATTGAAATTTTTGGCCAACTTTAATCAATTTTTTCTTAGCTATATTGGTGAGCTTTTTTTCGTTTTTGTATAATGTTTTATTAGATTTAGGAACAACATCTCTTTTTTTCTATTCGTATTAAACTAATAGCTATCCACTTTTTTTTCGTTACAATAATTTTGTTTAAGATTTTCGTTGCAATATTTTTGATGATTTCTACTTAGCTGTCACACCGTTTACTAATTTATTTTGTCAATATTAGGTACAGATTTACAATTTACACAGACCACGTTTTGAATTTCTCGTTTTTACTTTCGATTTTTTTTAGTCTATAGTGTCAAACGCAAAGTTCGCGCGCGCCGCGTATCCGCGCCACCAGAACACTAGATGCCGCGAGGGTGTTAGACTGCGGGATCGAGATCGAGAGGCGACTCCAACAATTTGAATTTGGAACTTCGACGTTACGAAACACTTACAGAATATGAACTTATAAAAAATAATTCTAACAAAATCAAAATGCATCTTTTTTAAAAATAATATAACTGGCTATAAGTCTATATAAGGCCAATACATTGACAATTCGATTAACAATGTAAAAAAACTGTTTTTATTGGCTGTCTGTTTTCAAAATGTTTTTGTAAGTTGCTACTATAATATTTTGATCCAAGCAACATAAGCGCTTTGAGAGTGAGAATGACTTTTATTTTCGTTTGCTGTATCTTAATACTCTCCAACGTCCAACTTGTACAATGTTATTAACTGTGAGCTTTTAGCTCGCGGCTCTGCCCACCGTTTTTCCTTCTATTCCGCAACTGTTAATGCATTATGCTTGTAGTTTGAGTTTTTGAAAGTTGCAAATATTCTAAGTGAATCCACGCTCTGGGCTGATCGCCGAGCAGCGCTGGACGTGCTCGTTTATTACCTGGCCCCGGTTCATTTATTAGGTATCCGCCCGCGGCATCGCCCGCTATTCGCACACGTGTTAAATTATATTTGGATTTAGAACAGAAACTGTAGGTACCGGACGCTATTCCAAATTTGAATATCGAACTTGCGAAGGTCAGTAGTCATTTTGGCATCACATCTTTAAATCAATTATCCCTGTACTGAAAATTTGTTTAAACCCGTCTTGTCGTATAAACATACTACCTATAACTATAAATATATTTTAACACAAAGCGCTATTAATATTCTTAAATTGTCACTGTCAATTAGAGTAATTAGCCTGATACATTGAACCAGAATATAAAATTGAGAAACATTTTTTTCTTAATTTTTTCCATTTCAGTTATAGAGTTTGCTAATTACCACGTGGTGTCCATCCACGTGTGATGAAAATGACGAATCAATCACTTTCGCGGATCAAATCTTCATCATTTATTCAGATAAAATAGGGATTCTGAGACAAAAGTTAACAATCATATTATAGCGAGCACATTTATGCTTATTCGATCGATGGACTGGATTCAGAACGGCTGCGGGTGGCGCTGATTAGGGGACACCCACGTCCAGCAGTGGCCTTCTAAAATGAATGTATTCGACCATATCATGAGATAATATAGGCTAGGAAGGCTCGGTACACGCACCAAAACCTTAGTAGTACGTACATAGAGACCTTTTTAGTAACGGGGGAAATCTTCAAAAGGGTATATTTGGGGTAGACTGGTGCCGTGGCTTTTAACTACTAAAACCTTCTTGTGGTCTTTCTCTGTACTATTGGAAGACTCCGGGATCTGCAGACGGGACACACCGATGACTTCCAGCGCGGCGCTCTATTCGAGCTCATTTCGGGACGGCTGCCCGGGGCCGCTGTCTGGACGCTCAGAGCTCCCACTCGAGCCGCCCACGAACCCGGCAGTCTCCTTATAGTCTGCTCTTACGACAGACTCCGTAGCCGTATTATGATCAGCACGGGAACAATGTACGCAGAGACCGAGCCCGTTTGATAGAACTCTCATTTGCGTATTAATTACAGTACAAATACAATTAACATGTCAGTGAATTATTTCATTTGATACTGGTACGCAATTAAGCTGTCAAACGTGACTACACCGGATGCCTAGAGCCGTGTTAACGCAAGTACATTCGATATAACGAATACAGGTACTACTCGTATAATAATACTGTTTCATTTCTGTTCTGATATGATATGGGAATCTTGGTACACATACAGATATGAATGTAATAGAAAGAGACAGAAACGCACGGAGCCGGCATAACGCTTTTTCCTTATGTGATGTTTTTCATCATACAACTCCCACCGCGAGCCGCGTTAACAAAGTTCGTTCTGATAATTGTAGTATACACGCAGTAACTTTAAAATGATATCGTTACGGACAGCTATTAAACTTAATTATTGATGTTCGAGTACATCGTTATTAAGAAATGAAAAGGCAATCGACGCGCAGCCTGGCCGTCGCCGGCGGGTTTGCTCGTTCGACTCATGATTAGTTCGATTAACGAGTGGCGAAATATCCTCTCGCCGTTAATTCTCGAGTGAGATTTGATTGGCTTCAATTTTTTAATCACACAATTGATTGATACGTTGATTGACACGAGAAATGTTTGGAAACATTTTGATTGATTAACGGTATAGCGGTAAAATATTGGGGCGACGGGCGAGCGGCCGCGCGGCGCTCGGTCCCGGCCAGCATTTGCATAATTAATTAGATCTGATCTAGGTCTTTGCTGAAATATTCAGACTGAATATTCGAATATCGCTCTTTCGTTTGTTCATAGCGCGTCCTAGGACGGACTATATAAAGCTCTTCGTCATTATTAACCAAAGAGTTACACTAAGTATGTAAAAGGTATACATAACCGTATATTTAAGATAAAACAACAACAACATACCGTCACGCCAGGTCCCTAACGGGGTAGGCAGACAACACCGAGTGCCAAATATCTCTGTCATTGCAAACCTGACGCGCTTCGTCTATATTTAAAATATTATGCTTTATTCTTTGAGTAGGTATTAATGACAGGCAACACGCCGGTATTGGCGGGCTAAGCTGTGATGTTTTAGTTGAGCTCACTACAGGATTACGTAAGTATGCATTATTTCTGATAGCGAAAGGATTGCATGTTCCGTGTTATTATGTTTATACTAATACGTCCTTAGGTTGAATTGATTTGGAATATTAAAACGCGTAAAAACCGAGTCCACCGAAATGAAAGACAGTAAAAAATAAACATTAAAATAAATTTAATTCAATGTATTACCATAATTATTAGTGTAAAATGTTAATTGACCGATCAGAGCTGTCCGCTGTGAAACCGCGTTCATTAATTAAAGTTACTTATTTAAAGCATCATTACATATGTTGTGAAATATTACAGAATCCTAATTGCCCGGCACGTTAACCCAGTCGCGGCTCTGAACGTTAAGCTGAGGTTGGGGGTTCGATTCTGACTCAGGACAAATATTTTATGTAAGTACAGCACGTTATTGTGCTGTACTCGTATAGGTATAGGGTAAAGTTATCCGTGTGTACACTCGTAAGTACGTATTTATGAACAGTTACGTTTACTTTAGTAACAGGCTGCTTATAATAATATGTAGTAGAGGCTCTACTTAGAATGATATCATCGTAATACCGCGTGTTGAGTCAAAATTATAATTTGTAATAGTAATAAGCGGATGTTCATAAACCGCCCCTAAGGCTTCCGACGAGTTTTAACGATTGACAAAGGGCGGGGATAGCCGGGACCTGAATATTAAAGGGCCCTCTGAAGCTCGGAATCGCTCGTGAAAATGTGCCACGAGCAGTCTCTTAAAGCGTAACAAATACTTTTATAATTATTTCCTCAACGTCTTACGTCGTTACTTACAAAGTCGTTAGTTCCCGTCGTGTCGCGTCTACCTCGGGTGTATATTTAGCGTCAAATAGTAATTAAAATTACTGGCAGTACGAGATGGGAACGCTCAGCGTGCGCTCGACAAATTGCTCATTGATGGGAGGAGAGAGGGGAAGAGGGGGCAGCGACATCGATAAAATGAAAAAGAACATCTCAAGAGTTAAATTCTACAATATTTGTATATGATTTATAAAGAAGTCTCAATACAGCATAGATAACATATTATGCTCGATGTCTTTGGTGGGAATTGAACCCACAATTATCGGACCGGTAGTCAGGTTCGGTAACCTCTGAACCAACAGATCAGTGTCTTCCACTGTAAAGATGCGGATATCTACAGTAGCAAAGGATTTAGAATCAGTAACAGGGGTCTTACTGTTTCTAATTACGAATCGTTTTATAATTATCCAGGTAATCTACCACGCCGGGTGATAAAGGGGGTAGATAGAAATCATCGTGTATCAAATATACCAATCATTCCAGACCTGACGTGCTTCTCGGATAATCCTCATTGTCTTCCGTCATTCCATCATTGTCTTCCGTCATTGTCATCCGTCGTGCGTGTTTATACACACAGTCCGCACACGTTTCGGAGACTCTCGAGTCCCCCGGCCAATATCTGATCTATTTCCTCGACGCAGGAAAGTAGGATTACATTATAAATGGAATTATATATCAAGATGCTCTGGTACGCTCCGGCCGTCCTCGGAGCGACGCAATAAACATCGAGCCGATCAAGTGCAGACTATTATCTAAATGGGAATGTCGAGTAACTTATTTACAAATGTCAACCGCCGCGATCTATAGCACGAAGAACATCGCGCAAGAACAGTTTATAACGATACGATTTATGACTATATTATTGAATGCGCCGGCGAGGGATGCGGCCGCGTCGGCGACCTCAATATCGACATCGCAGTTAGTTCGACCGAAACAGGTTCTCCCGCCGAAACCGAAACCGAACTTTCCGTCTGTCACTATTCGCAATTATGTGCGTTTATTGATACACATTAAGAGAAAAGAATAACTTAATATGGCTAAAGGAAAGCAACGCAATATCACTTTGTGTTTTAATATTTGACATCCGTTAAAGTTGTTGTCATGCGTTACAAAGCTTACATTAACAGTTTTGTGATGACTATCATTTATGTATAGTAGACCAGCAGTGGCTATGAGCATTTAAAGCCATTTAAGAGGACTATTTGAAAGGAATCTTATTTTTTTTAACAATGGCTAATAACGTTGACAATGTTGCTACTAGTGACAGCCACAGAACGCTGTTCGTTCAAATCGATATTATATCGATAGTTGCATAACATCACTAATCGACCGGGCCGTTTGATCCCAGTAAGGAGGCTTCTTCGATACTTTGCACGCACAGAAGCACTTCAATGCGCCTGTTGTATTGACCTGTTCACAGCCAGCTGCAATTATATGGCGTGTTTTAAGCCTTTCGAAGAAATAACTGCAGTGAAGGCTTATGTCAGATAAAGGCCATTTTGCCTGTCACGTGAGTTTACACGCATGCTTGTCTAGTTATGCGGCGACACGCATGCGGGCGAGTAAAAGATGATCTAAAGAAGCCCTTTATTTGATGTTACCAGGTCACGATACGCGTTAAGGCTACGTACACAAATATGTATGTTTCAAGTAGGTGTCTTTACAATCATTTCAGCAGAACGATGTCGCCACGAAAAGCCATGTAACTTTTGTTGATCACTGTAAATAACCAGCTGTTATTGCAGAGAGGATCTGGTGACTAAATTCGGACGAACAATATACCATGTCTACTTAGCGGCCAAAAGACACAATTTCGTCGAAGGACTATACCGCCTTCGGAAGTCCTACGCCGTTCACTTATAACATATTGTCTAAAACATGTTGCGTAATTAGTTTGGTTTAATCTCATTAGCTGTTGTTACACGTTTAATAAGTCATTAACCGCTCGCCGGTAAAAAATACAAGTAGGTACCTCCACACGCGGCGTCGTGATGAGTCGGGCCGAGAACGGTAACGCTAGGACTGGCGCAGACCGGCGCGGACGGCGGAAGCGCTCGTATAACTCGCGATTATATTTATTTCTTATGCTTTAAACGTAATATGTTTATTGTCTAAAACGATCGTTTGTTATTAATAACGCTGCTATTACATATGAAATTTTACTTCGCATTCCCAGTAAGCGTATACCGCGCTTCAGGTTTTTATTTATTGCATTTCATGAATTGTAACTGCAACTTATATTTTCATTAACACCATGTACTTAACTAACTGAACCAATTCACCCTAACAGTCCCATTCCTGCAGTCCCATAAGTCGGTTGTGAGTCGTGGAAAACAATGATTTATCCTCATCTAATTACATTTATTTAGTTAGAGTAAAATCCGACAAGTTCCGAGTAAGAACGAACGCTTGAAGCCAGGATCACGCATGCACATCGATGTACCGGTTGAGCTGCGCGTGTGAACGTGCCCTTACATCGATTACATTATGTATGAATGTTTAGATTTATTTTTTGCTTAAGGATATCTACGAGTATCAGATGGTATCGTGTAGATTTTGAAGGTGTCGAGATAAACTGGCCGTTTGGTGATCCGCACACAAATTACGGCTCACGTCATATTTCAAATTAAAGCTCCTAAATGTTTACCGGCTCCACATTTCTTACGTTTTTTTCCTTCACCATTAAAGTAAATAATAATATAACATAAGCCGGAATCTCTGAACAGAACCGCGGTACTTTTTATGGTGTCCTTATCATCGAAACTAAATACCAAAGACAAAGATGTTTCTTTACACAAATATAATAAATAAATAATAAATAAATAAACCAATATAAACTAACACACATTCGGAAGCAGTCCCGCGGTAAACAAGTCTATGCACACTACTTTAATATTCACGGTGTAGAACCCGCGGTGTTTGGCAAAGCGTTAGTCGCAGTAATATTTTTTGCAGGACTCGCGGCGGCGGGCTCTCGCTAATTTCTCGAGGTGTCGAGATAACGTTGCCGTTTGATTTGCATTCGATCACCTCGCGACCCACAAAGCTAAAGCTTACACGCGTCGGTGATATCTAACCGTCCAGGCGGCGATACGACCTGAGCGTTTCACAACCGCGATGTCAATCTACCTGTCTGAAAATAATCAGCTTAAACTTGAAGTCGGACAGGTCTCGGTGGCGCTTGAAGGGTATCGTAATAAAGGAAAATGTTACGAAATTATTTTATAATGACACTGTATTTTTTTAATTGGCCGCTCGGTCTAATAGTTTAGAGACCCTGGCTTGTAAGTCAGAGGTCGTACGTTCGAATCCCAGCCAACACAAACATTTTTGTGATGAGCACGTCTGTCTGGATTTAAGACATATTTGTATTAATTGTATGTTTAATCGCCAGTTCCCATAACTCAGGCATATAATTTTGAAAACAGCAGATGGCCGTGCGTGGAATTGTCCCAAGTATTTTTGTTATTATTACAGTGCAGTCTTCGAAAAGGATACTGGCTATTCATGAATGACAAACCAATGCTTTTATTAATGGATATGTATGTTTGTATGTGTGTTCGCTTAAAGCTCACGGGGTGTGAGGCGTTGAGCATTCCTGTATTTCCATACAATAGCGCCGAGACTTGTTAAAGAAACTGGATTTCATTCAATAATTTATCAGCTTTTAAGGAAACGGTGACCATTTCGAAAGGCTTATGCTCTAAGTAAGGAATTTAAAGAATTATTTTCCTTACCCTGGTAATATTTAGCCACCGGCACAGCCTCCTTTTGAATGGCCGATGACAGGTTATGGCAATCAAGTTAGCTTTTTTACCGACACTTTTATTATTCCACTGCTGAACTCGGGTCTCCTTTCGTAGTGAAAAGCTTTAAGGGCATATTGAACCACGCTGCTCATGGCAGGCTGGCAGACTTCGCTCACTTCAGAAAATATCACATAACTGTATTGGTTTCCTAACGTCATTTTCGTTTACCGTTATAGCAAGTGATATTCAAGATTTGAGGAACTGCTATTAAGCATCTCATTTACAAATTTAAGAAATACCAATTCTGGTCCCTCTTTGAGATCGAGTATGCGGTTTACAAGGCTCGCTGCTTTTCGTATTTTAGACATAAATAAACAAAAATATGCTTCCATTCCGCCCTCTAGAGCTAGGCTAGACCTTGGCTGCTAATAAAACTTAGATAAATCACACCAGAGATCGTGGATTCGATTCCCGTTCAAGACAAACATTTGTGTAATGAGCACATTTGTTATATTAATTTTTTCTATTATAAAATGTGATATATTGATATAAGTACTATATAGTATGCACGTATGTTTTTCGGCTGTTCTTTTACCATGCCGCAGTCACTTAATCGCCTAATTTGGAAACAGGTAGCCGCGTCTGGAATTGTTCCAACTATTGTTATTATTCTGCAGCCTGATAATAAAAACAAGCTAGTACACGCAAGAAATGAAAGCTCAGCTCCGTACGTATTTATCTATCTAAATCTATATCTGTGTTGATACAATGTGCGCTGCAATATTTATTTTATTAAGCCCCTAACAAGCTCGTACACCGTATAAAAAGTTGGCAATGTCTGTCTGTGCGGCGGAGGCATTAATTTATTGTTTTTGTTGGCCGCTGAGTTACGTGGATACTCTATTAAAGACGCCATATATGTGGATACCGTTCGCCGGGCGGCACGCGAGCACCGACACTACCTCTGGAATCCACTTTTTCTTTGTTTAGATTTAATCAAAAATAACAATAAACATTCTATCGTTCATTATTATCAATATATTAGCTACGAGTATAATTACAAATTCATTCGTAGAAATCGTTAACTGTAACTGCAAAACAACACAGTGGTTATGTCGATACCGGGCCGTCAAGGTCATCATCTTATCATTTCCGCGGGCTGTCCTCCGGAGAGGACGGTTGTAAGACGGGCGACGGTCGTGAAACATTTATAGATTAGTTTAAGTAAATGATCAGTCCCTTGAAAATATAATTTAGACATTAATATTTAAAAATGTTCAATTTTGCTTCAGTTCGTTATTAAACATGCTTGAGCGAGTTGCCGTTCAAGTATCCCTTTAATATTAAAATCAGATACTTGATTGTATTAATAAAGAAATATAAAAGGAAGCAGTAAAATCGTTAATTTGTTACAAAGTTTATTTGGTTTCGGACAGTTTTATGTGTCATCAAAGTTAAAATTTTCCATATTGAGAGGTTACCTCCTTTCGAATATTGCGTTTTATGTCACGATGAATATTACACTAAGGCTATACTTCTTTAAATATTTAAACATTCGTTTCATATTTCTTTTTAAGTTTAGATAGGTATCTTCAAGTTCTATTGTCATCCAATAGTCGAAATTACGTACAAAATGTTGCCTAAGTCTACGCACTTCACTATTTTGTACATAGATCGAGAAATGATTGATTAATATTAATTCGTATATAATTATATTGCCCACTTCGCTCATGAGCTTGTGACCTTTTAATCTGATTACGTGCTTTGCACTGTGGAGTCTAATAGCTTCGACCTTAAAATTAGCAACACTTGGTTAAATAAGCATCGTGTTGAAACTTTGAAGTTCATTTAGAAAAAAAATAAACAAAAAATGTATAACATGATTAAAGTTACCTTTGACTAATGTTACAAATGCAGTTATTAACCCACAGAATTCCGGGTTCGAATCCCAACGTTGTCAACCTGTGGTAGATAATATTTATAATTATATTTAATAGGTACCATCAATGAATTTTATCATATTTTACATACGACATACTTTCACATCTAACGCTGCTGCCATCTCTTCTTCAGTGTTATTACTACATACTCATATACATTAGAAGCGTTATCTTTGTTTCAGTGAATGATAATAGATGGCGCTAAGTTCTATAAATGTTTCAAGGGAGTATAAATATAGTTCAACAATATGATTTTTTTTATTGGTTGATTTTAACAAAGACAAGAAGAGCAACGAATAACGATCAAAATTGTCTTTCTAACAGTCTTTATTTAATATTAATACTTTGTTGAAACAACATCACTTCTTTATTACTTGTATACTGTTACATATCTAAAGTATTTTACAAATCTACAAAACATAATTATGCATAACATAAGTGATAAGTTATATATAATAATTGAACTAAATAAGTTTAGTTTATAAAGTAATGAAAAGTAAAATTCTATTTTATTAAAATGCCTATTCGTAATTTCACAAGTTCTATTTAAGCCAAACGACATAAAATATAGATATGTACGAACATATATGTGTATCAATTTTTACATTTGCATTCAAAGGTAAAGCTTAAAAGGGAATACGTAATAATAATATTATGACAATAAAAATTACGAAATAACGAAAGGATACAGGAATTATTGTCCTTTTTTACCGCTATTATTATAAAAGTATTATGCAAAGGTTGTGTTAAATGCCCCAACCGTAATACAGTTGATGAACGAACAATTCTCCCCTTGACCTTATCGTGCCACTGAAACGGCTCAGCTCCTCGTCAGGTATTCGTTGGCGATGGTCTTCCAGTCCGTGGGGTCGTCGTCGCCGGGTTTCGTCTTCCTGATCTTCCTGAGCAACTCCCATCCGTTGGCTTTTTCGGTGGACTTCACGTAGGTGTTGTCAGGGTCGTGTTGCGCGGTGTACTCTCCGAGCACCAGGCTTTGGACCAGCCGCGATGCGATCAAGATCTGGAGTCAATATTAACAGTTTCTATAACATTGGTAATTCGCTGAGTGGTTGTTAAACTAGTTGTGATGAGACACAAATATTTGTTCTGCTTCTTGAGTGTCAAACTATCTGGACACCATAGTACACAGGCTTTGCTTAGTTAAGATTGGATGAGCGCATCCTGTGACAAGATATTACGAACCTTCAAGAGCCTGTACTCATCGTCGGGCAGTCTCCTGGTGACGGTGTACCCGGCCAGCACGATGCCTCCCGCGCGGGGGTCGCCACTCAGCAGCATCATGTACGTCATAGCGATGGCCACCTCCAGCACGTAGTACGAGTACTGGACGTCCCCGAAGTCCAGGACGCCCGTCACGCGGTACTCAGATTTGCTGGTGAGGAAGACAAATTAAATTCTCGCTATCAAGATAAAGGGCAAGACTAGCGGTTCAGATATGTGGAAAGAATCACAGCACAGGTTTACGATGCGAACGTTGATGAATGCAAGTGCCTGGAGACGAAGACTTCTATCCTGGCTGAAAGGCCAGATCTGGATGGATGGATGATATAATATATGATGATAAGGGAATGAAAAGTATCTTTCACACGCCGGTGAATGTATGAAGAAAATGATGAAAATAGAAGCTAATCGGGTCTGTAAAGATAGACTAGAGATGTTTGGGATTCGGTGCTCTCTGTCTGCCCCGTTAGGGACTTAGCGTGATGGTAGCATAATGTTCTTGTTAAGTGAAGAGTGCTGTTGCAAGCGCATGTATCTC
>DWDX01002173.1:0-15903 GCA_018245675.1 Agara michaeli
TAATGGCCTCAGGGTGTAGCAGTTAGAGAATAGACCGCCAAGCCGAAGGTAGCGGATTCAATTCACACCCAGGCCTATTAGATTTTCGTTGTCATATCTCATTCTACATTCTGACTCAATGCCATGACTCTTCAAATACTTTTTATTATATTCCTGAAGTTAATTCTTGTAAACTATGTTTCATGCATTGAATTAGGCAGTAAACACGCTGTGAGGTCTGTCCAAGTATTAAGATGTACCAATTTAATCTTCAGACAGCTAACTAACTTAAGTGATATTCTAACTGAATGCATTAATGTTTTAAGAACGTGGACTTATGTTTGGACTCAGTCGAAAGAATATTAATGTTATAACAAAAGTAAAAACACCGTACCTATTGTTTCTAATGATTAAAAAGCAAAATGTTCCCTGGCTCAGTGTCTTCAGAGTAAACAATGACGTTATGAGAAAAATCGCCTGGTGGAAATAATGAGGCGGTTTGTCATTGCTTTCTCGACATAGTTGAAGGATATTAAATTTCAGAGTGAGTTTGAGACAAATTGAGTAGTATTTGAGCTTCATATTGTGAAGTGAATCAATCGATGCGACAATAGTGTATGATCTGTATCTGAAGCAGTAGTTGGTCAAATGCGGCTGTATATCATAGTAACCTAACATTCAAGTAGGTAACGCTAGAAGCGATGGTTATTAGGAATATTGATCACTGACAATCTAGTGGAATTCATAGATGACTGCTGTTAAATCCTTAGCAAGGTGCACAGAGCGTATTAAAAATTGCCATGGACGAAACTCTACACTCGGCGTAGACTAACAAAAATAATATCAGACATTACTTTCTTTTTGGTCTACAAAATAAAGATAAGCACAACCATGAGTGATAATACATAATTCAGACTTAAACCTTCGAAGGCAGAGCCCAGATGTAATATAAACAGGTACGCAACCGCCCAAACGATAACTCGGGCAATGAAATGTGAAGGAAAAAGGGTAAGGATTTTGTTTATTACGGGCAAAACATCGGTCAGAAGGACCGTGAAATGTAGTGCAATTTGTTGCTGGAACTGTACCGAACGCGAGGTCCAGTCAGCTAGCAAAAGACTTATTCGTAAGCACTGTGCAATACAAAAAATAGTACATTCAATTTGTTCATAATTATATAACAAACGTTTCTATAAATGTTAAAACTTATTCCAGAAGGTTCTATAGAGAGATACATATATTTTGTATATGATTTTCTGTATGATTTTCATATATCTTAGTGATGTTAAAGTTATAATACGGCATACGATGAGTAAATTAAGAATGTACAAATATATTCCATTAGGATAAAAAAGGAATACTTTACGAGGAGAGCCATTGCTGAGTAGTTACATGTATGTATGTGTACCTACAACCGGTCCATTCGGAGGATGTCGTAGTACATGTGTACATTTTACACTTTCCAATTTGACAAATGGTATTTGTCGCAAATTTTGTTTCGAGTTAAAGAAAAACAGTATTTATGAGATTCGGAGGAAGAAATATAAGACAGTTCAACAATGTACCTATGTAGGTACATTTGTATATACAAACCGTGGAAAATTGCGACATAAAGTATTGACATCCAGGGAGCGACAGACATGATAATAACAACACAATATCTAAAACTCCTTTAATTACAGAAGTTTTAAAACTCAAGTGAACTTCAGAAAAGAGCCAGAATTATTTTCTATTAACATTTTCCTCGTATTTTTGGTTTGCGGTTAGCGTATAACTTGTTTATTTAATTAAGCTCATTAAAACCTAAATAAACAATTTTGACAAAAAATACAGGAAAAAAGAATTAGGAAAACATGTTATAACAACAACTGTAGGTACTAACTAATGCGAGTAGAAATAACGTCTTTAATTCTTAGGGATCATTATGGTGCAAAATCTGGACTGTTATGACTCGAAATCTCGCTGCACTTCTCTGTCCACCGTATTCTTAAATATTATATGTACATCACTCCATTAATTTCGTAGACATAACCTTAGGACTTTACCACATGCAAGTTCTATTTGTAACGGTCTGATTAGACATTTCCGAGTGTAATTATGATAATAAATCTCTCCTAATATGTTAAGAACAACAGAATTAAATACGACACTTCATTAATTAAATCTGTAAATTTTGATCTGTAAATAACTGATCTGAGCTCGTCAAAGCCACAAATTCGTAACATGGAAAAGAAAGGAAATAAATAGCTTTGTCGGAAACCAAAACGCCAATGAATGTGACCGCTTTGAAAAAATCGAGAGCGATTTGAAAACGGCTATTTCACGTCACAGAGCGTCGCAGCGCAGTAAACATGATAATTGTAATTTACCGCCACCCCGAGCGACGACGTCACCTCTCACTTAGGGTTGCAACATTAATATCTTTTCATTGAACAATATATTTGTACAGAATGTATCTGCAATACTTTTCTTACATATTTTATCAAAGATCAGATTTATTCGAGCTCCCGTATCACATCAGGACGCACCGCAATAAACATGTCAAGTGTAATTTAACGGCACCGACCCCGTCCAGCGATGACCTTACGGGTTGTTGGGAAATTGATTTTTTTGTAGTAACGATGAAGTTCAATATCATTATGGTGGCTATTATGTTGGGCAGCATATCAAACTAAAATTATTATTTGATGTAAGTAACCAAACATTTATGTCTGTTTTAGAAGTGCCTGTACAATAGCTCTTTTGAATATCCATTTCTGAGGGAGCAAAATATAACTGACAAAATAATTTAAGCTACACTTAGATATGCAAATAAATTAAGAGGTCGACCTCAATAAATTTATTGGTGAAGAAGTTATAACAAAATATCGTATGATCCCGCAAATGAACTTTTCAATTAAAAGTGACGGCCCTAGCAACCCTCATTGTTTGCAGCAAGCCTGCCAACCGTGAACCAGTCACAACGCTAAACGACCCTTTAAAATTGCCTGAAACTTAATTAAAACGCTCCATACTTGTATCACATACCTAATCACGATGTTATCGCGTAAGAACTTTCTTTACTAATTCAGATCAATCACGACTCCCACTAAATTAATGCTGAAAAGCAATCTGTGAATATTCAAAAATTAAACTTTATTGAATCCGAAATTAAAAAATTCTGCGTAGTAATAGGACAGCAAAAATTCTCAGCGGAATTTGAGTGAGGACATTCGAGTGTCTTTTTTGTTGACTTCGCCGGACGCTCGGTCGGAGAACAAATTTAGAGAACACAGCGGAAGTTTGATGAATACGGAATAAAGTAAAGGGCGAATAATTTCAAATAAAACTGTATTCCAGGGCTGAGTTGTTGCAAGCGTGCGATTTTATTCAACACAAGCCTTTCTCGAATTTTTTCAACCTGTATCCAAAGAAGTATTTTTAAAAGCAAATGTGACAGTTTATGGTATTCCACAAGTGGGCACAAACTTCTGCACAAGAGAAGTACTGATGCTTACACCACGCTGCCGATGAAACGGTCTACATCCGAATTACTAGGCATTTTATTTGACGGAAATTTTTGAGACCGGCCTGCAATCCTTCGACAAAGTTAACTGTTATCTAACAACTGAAAACAGGGTTGAATATACGTAATACGTAACATCACGCCTGTAATCCCCTTAAGGGGTAGGCAAAGGAGTGTAGTACACCCCCACATTTCACGTATATAAGTATAGTACTGAAATTGGCCTAACTACCCATAATAAAGTCGACCGCAGCCAGCTTCGGTTTATTTTACATCGCTGGTAATTTGTAATCGCCTCAGAGGTACTGCGTTTCCTTTTTCCGCGTCATTTCTATTAAAATCAACACAATTTATAAAAGGTCAGAAGGTACCGTTTCTTTTTTCCTCCCATTTTATTGTTCCGCAGCTGGACACGGGTCACCTCTCATAGTGATGTTTTAGGTCTTCGTCCTCTTTGGTAATTACAATTTAACCTGAAATAATATTTCAAATTTGATCCTCTAAAACAATAGTAATTGAATAAGCTAATAAATATCAATTTCATTCAGCTAGTACCTTAAAAAATAAATTCTTAATCCTTATTCTAGCTGAAGAATGCTAGCTCCCGCCTGGTGACATTTCAATTAATGACCGACCTCAGTAACGAACGTAATCTTCGTTAAACATAGTAAAAACTTCGGCAAACTCGTTTAAGTTCGATTAATTGGAAGTAGACAGGTAACTTCATTAGCTTTATCCTTATAAAGCTTTGTGAATGTAAGGATGTGTATCTTACCGATTTCTTATTTAACAAAAGTTGGGAACAACATCTTGTACGCAGCCAGATTAGCGGATCCGAGCTGAAGTTTTTATTAAAAATGTTCGATCATCGCCCTTAATACCGTTCCACCTGTGTTTCGTTCAACCAATATTGGTATCAAACAGTATATCTGTATATACACATAGCTTTGACAGAAGAACGATTAATGTTGTCATTTGAATAAGGATTCCCCTAGGGATTTCCTTAAAATCAGCTTATACAATATAACTGTCCCCATAATAATCTTTGAGTAAAACTCATTCTTGATTTCTCATCTGTATTTGCCAAGTTTTGTTTTAAACATCAGGTCTATGACATGCCGTGGAGTTAAAACATTGTTAAATTGTACGTAGGCAAATTTTCATTTATTTGAATTCTATAAATAATCTTTGAGAACTTATGGTTGAGTCAGTGCATAATCGGGTACATTATATATTACTGCGATAACTTTCGCGTCAACAGTGTTTTATATTCTCTAAATTGCCTGAAGCATGTTACAAAATTTAATTAAAGTCCATAATTGCAATGCAATTGCAACTTTGACATCGCGCTTAAATTACACGAGGTTACCTACAGTAGGTATAAGTCAAACATAGTTTCGACTTGCACAAGGAACTTGGATCCGTTTTAGGACTTTCAGCGCTATTTAAATAATGTTAACGTTAATCTGTGAGCACAAAACACGAGTTTACCAGATTTAACTAGTTTTGGTGACAACTGTCGCTAGGAAGCGCGATCGAGTGTAGGTAATTTCAGTTTATTGGAAGCGCGGTACCGAGGGATCACAACCCTCTCTGCCAATATGAATACAGATGGCGACAGTTTGCCTACAAAATATGCGTACTTGCTATTGATATACAATATAGACGATCGATGTATTACTTAATGAATGTTGAAATAGAGATACTTTCAATTTTTATGTTTGAATTTTAGCGTCACACTCCGGAGCTCTGGGGTTCGATCCTATGATCAGTTAATAATACAGTTAATATATCGACAAATTATATGGTTCAAGGTACTTGAAAGTAACATTCTCACATTAATTCCAACTTGAAATCACGTAATATCGTTTTTCACTGGTGTTTGATTTAAGATTGGAAGATATACTTAATAATATCTTAGGATAAACTTCACAACGTGACATCCGAGTCCAAACTAGACATAACCTTTGTGTTGGTAACTACCGAGGCACATATAATTATGGATGCCTAAATACAAAGTAATAAAATTTTTTACACCCAGACAAAAAAAGATTTTCAAACTCATCAAACAAAATATTTGTTCTGGGAAGGAATAGAACCCACTGCCAGTGGCTCCACAGTCGAATTCACTAACCATCCGATCAAAATGCCATTCAGAAAGGACTGGGCATGACAGATATGGATAGTTTACGCGTAACATCAATTGGCCTAAACCTTGTTACATATATCTAGAGCTCTGTTAAGTCAAGAACGCTAAAAGAAAATAATACGTACTTTTGTTAGTAACGGATGATATTTATTATCATGTATAACTATGTCGGTTTGGTGCGACAATCTCAGTTTGATGTACGAAAATGATAAAGATTGTCGAATCGATTTGGGCAAACCAATTTCTATTCGGAAAAACTAGTTCGCTGAGAAGGCGAGGTTTTACGTGCGTTCGAACCCTTTGGGGGACGAACGCTGCCGAAACCTTTGCAATTCGTAAATACGTTTCTGCGTATTTGCATACACTTCGTTACAACTGACGCACGTTCTATTTGTATTCAAGGGTATGAAATTCAAAAAGGACAATCCCCTTTTTCTTTGTATGATATTCAAGAATCTTTTGTATAGTAAATATCGAATCTGCGATACAACTATACGCAAAAGGTGTGTAGGTATAATGTGTGTAGGTGTACAAATAAACTCTTATATGCTTTCAAGAATCTGATCAATAATACATATATATGGGACAATATAAATGTTTCATTCAGTAACACAGAAGTGGAAACACTACTGCGATGCCTTTATTTTAGTTTTATCGCGTGAATTTAACGATTTCTGACAGCTAATCTACAGGTATCTATTAATAACATAGAAATATTTTTATCTATGGTTGAACGAACTTAACTCAATGTTTATCCAGGGAAATTTGATGAACTCTTTGCAAAATGTTCTATTCGGTTTCAGAAATACTATAGCCGTATATTTTATCTTTTAATTTTCGATAGATGTATTTGTTTTAGTTACTTAATACAATTTTGACGTTTAGGGATTCAAAGATACCTTGAGTTTCCAAAAACTAGGGGAGACTTGACAGAGAATCTTTGCGAACTGACCCACTTTGCAGTTTCAAACTACCCGGATCACTTCGACCAGGATAAATAGTTAGTAACTCGTCGTAGGGCTGACAATATTACATTTTGTCTTATTACTAAAATATTTTTCGTATTTCTTCAAGATCATATAAAGCTCCTGTTTCTTTTTAAATATATTTGCACGTATTCTTTCGTGGTTTTAGCTAAGTATGTATAATATAATATATTTGAGTTGATAGATCAGATTCCGTAGATTATAAATAGATTTTAAAATGAGATAAGAAGTAAATGATTCATAATTAAATCTAAATAAGTACATACATTTAAAAACAATAATTATACGTTGCTTATATACTTATAACAATAAATACGATGAAACATATTTTCTTATCTACTTTCGGTTATTATTTTACGTTGTCCCTCGAGTGTATTACAAGATATACCGTTACTTGTTTTCCTTGATATCCTGCCAGCTCTATAGGCCAGTCGAAGTAGAATTTCGTATTCAATACGTAAGCAGAAAGTAGGGCCGCAACATTTTTCAGTGTAACACGTGACTGGAAAAATGCGAATCTCGTCGCGTTCTGTGTAGCGACCGCTTCTTGGACTAAAGTAACTATAGCAATGCCACTACAATGGAATTGTGACTTGCATATATGTTTCTGTACTTTATATTGTTATGTATTGATAAGCGACCGATAATGCGGTGTAGCTACTTCAGAATTTGAAATCACTGTTACTTACCGTTAGTAACTAATCGGTTTATTTACGGCGTCTTCTCTGTTCACTGCTTTCATTACAAACGTCAATTAATGCGCTTTCCATTTCCCGTTTCCAGCAATAGAGACGGAAAAGATAATGTATATGAGGAATACAATCCCAGCTGAAGCAAGGTGCTCACGCATATTTGAGTAGGTATTCAAGAAGCCGAGTGGGCCAACATATAAAGGGCGACTGAGTATTTTCCTGGATAGTTTCGTTATACGATCTCGGATCGATTGTAATATTTATTTTAGTCTTAATAATACCTTGGGTACTGTCTGTGGCAAGTAAAAGGAAAATAAAATATACTGCGACTATTGAAAATAATGCTTTTTTTCTCGTAATAATACCATAATTTCTTATAGTCCAATTAATGGATGCCTCGATCTTAATATGTGATTAGTTTTATAAATAGCTTTTAAGAATATAATGATGGTTTTAATGCATTCTTTGGACAATCGAGAAATAATGATAATATGAATGTGTATTAGGACAAGATTTATAAATAACGAGCTTTTGAACGCGGCTTCGCTCGCTTTCATCCCCTTTTTATCCCCTTGAGGGTAGAATTGATCAAAATTCTTTCTTAGCAGATGCCTATATCATAACATCTACCTGCATGCCAAATTTCAACCCGATCCGTCCAGTGGTTTGGGCTGTGCGTTGATAGATCACTATGTCAGTTAGTCAGTCAGTCATATTTGAGTTATATATATTTAGATATTGAGATATTTGCCTGAGTTAGACACAAAATATAAACAACTATTTTTTTTTTCAACGGTCACTACGATAGTTGAAATTTTTTTGGAATTACAAAGCATCGATGTCGTAGGTTCCTTCATTACACGAATGTGTAACACGTATGTAAATTTTCTTCGTGTACGTTTCTTTCAATAGACCTTTAAAAGTTTAAGCCGAAATACTCGTAAAAAATTTTCACCTGTCCAAAGACTGTACGCGGTCGGCGTTGCTTCACTTGACAGATCGTTAGCAATATGTCAACGCGTCCACATCCATGGACTTTTTTTTATAACTTAACATGTACATAAATAATTAAACACAGATACAGTAGATATATTTTGCCTGACGTAAGAGGCAATTAAAGGAAGGCTTCGCGGGTATCGGGCGGTTAGAGCTCGAAATATCCAGCTCTTAGCTGTTAGCGTTTAAATAAAAGTAGGTACCAATCTCTTTACTAACGATTAAAATCGCAATCATTATTTTAAGACAATGTTACCTTTGCAAATATTATTACAGCATGACAACAGGTTAGGCAGAAATCACGGAGTGCCAATTATCCCTCTTCTTACAGACCTGACATGCCTGTTTTGCAGTCATCAATCTCTTCATGCACACAAGGTGATTTAGGTTTGCATTAATATTTATAAATTACTATTGACTGCACACTCTATTTACAGTAGGTAGTTGGTGAGTCAACAATCTGATGACTGGCGTATCATGATACTTGTAGATGCTATGTAAGTAGCAAAAAATGCAAGAATAACTACTCCATTGCACTTGTATCCGATGCGCTGCATGGGATATTCTGCTTCCATTTTCCTTTAGCAGCGCCCAATGCTCGTAATAGCTACCAATCGATATTTAAACACCCTATTCAATAAATGCGCGCACACATGTGCAGCACGGTGCCGAGCACACAGAGAAATGCAATCGTTACCGAATATGAAGGTCTCTTGTCGTCGCGCCTGCTGCAATAACACGATGACGGAGCATGGACCTTTGTGTACAGACTAGGACACACTAGTAACAGGGATTCGGAGGAAGAACCACTTCTATTTCTTTACCCCCGTCAATGCAACCGAAGGAAAAATTACAATTAATTGTGAGTTATGTTACATTATACTATCCATAATGTTATTTAAGAAGTATGTGGTATATTGCGGCATTAAAATGTTTCATTATGAAAGCATGTCCGTGTCCAACAGTGGAACAATAAAATAAGGATGAACAAGCAATATAGAACCAAGTACAGAAATACGTGGGAATTAATTAATGAAGTCCATCACTAGAATTCTAAAATTTACCCACTGCGGATAACGATACGATATGTCCAAATTTTGTAACAACATTTGTTCAAAGTTACGCTCGAAAAACAAAATGTAGTTTCTTAAAGCGAAGTAATTGCTTGTGAAAGTTCGCCATAGCCGTTTTTGTGCGTCTAAAAAACAGCCGTCAACTTTAGAGGTTGTTTTCAAACGAACATCAATCTTGCTAATTTTTTAAATAAGAATGTATGAGTAATCCGACCAAGATTTGTTAAAATATACAATACCCTTTTAGGATGGTTTAAGCTTTACGGGCTTAATACATATACTAACTTTAATAACCTTTGTCAAATAATTCTTCCGTAAAGCTGCCAACCCTGAACAGGTACGTTGTGACAGACGGTACGAACCTTGCCATTAATTTTAACAACGTTCATAATCTGCCTGAATAAGTTAGAATATACAATATTAAAGCATTCATATGGCCCTTACTTAATCTCACGTGTCATACATATTGAATGACTGTTTGACATCTGTTTTTATTCTAATGAGTACTTGGATGTAAAAAATGAATCGAGGTTATAACAATTGTGTTTTTAACGCTTTAAGAGCACTGGTCTCCTGTCATTGTGTGAGGGTTTAAAGCTACTCTATTCCGATAGCAAAGAGCGGATTCGGTGACTCAACATTCCTTGGATATCATAATAAATAACCCTAAACTTCTTTCTTTTATTGTTAGGTACGTATATATACTCGTAAACATTATGAATGTACGAATATAAATAGTTCAGTGGGCAGAAAATTGCTGCAAAAATTGTTGATTTGGTAATCAAAAATGTTTACATACCAATACTTAGTGTCAGTTAGTCTTAATTATAAGCAACAAAATAATATAGGATAATATCATAAATCAAATAAGGGACACGTTTTAATTGGGTTAAATTTTATAGTCATTTCTCGTAATTGGCAGCTTAAAATCGTCAGTGTTTACGCAGCTGTGTACAGAATCTGCATTATATTGAAAACAGTAGGATACGCGCGAGGCGTTTATATTGTACATATGTATATGTAATAATACCACATATAAGCCATATACTTTATATGTAGTATTTGGCTACAAATTATACGGCAGGGTTTTAAACTCACATTATATACAGCTGTTATACAATAAACATAAATAAATAAATATATATTAATGCATCGTAGATACCATATAAGGAGATAAGAATAAATTTACCTTATACTTGAAATATATTTTCAGTAGGTGTTCACCTCCTACGCGGCTGCCAGTCTGAAGAGCGCGCCTGTCCATCAATCGTGTGATCCAGCGTAAAATTGTTGAAAATACCCTTTTCATAAGTATCTTAGTACACCATGCATATTTAAATAAACTGAATGTTAAGGTTATATTCTCTTTGTAGATTGTTGCTCGTATATTATAAAAGTCTATTTGTGGATACTATGTAGGTACTTCTTGATACTTTGCGGTTAATTTAGAGAGACAAATATCTGTTCTACACTTAATATTTTCTAATCGTTACATATTACATTACGGGCAAAAATGAAAAAGCATCAGCAGCAATTGCGCTCAGCCTCCGAAGTCACGTCTAATACCAAGAGGATATTGTTTTGCGACCGGTTAATAAAAAACAAAGAACAGGATTAATTGACACTAATAGTCCTATTCCTAAAATTATTTTCCAGGTTAGATGTTTGGCAGATATTTGCCGGTTATATGTTCATTTTTGAATTATATGAGAACACATGCGGCAGCGGCAAGATGTTACGCCGGATAGCGGCAACTTGTTGGGGTAACAATAATAATAACAAGCTGTGACGCTTATAAAGGCGCTTGCGGACCGTAAATTATTTACTGAAGGAATAGCCCATGCGCTTATGCGTAAAAGGCATTATGTTGTGGTACCACAGACATCCCACTACTGCCGGGTCACCGTCGAAGAGATCACTGTTTCTACGTTACAGTTCTATACATCGTCTGTTATATTTAAGGAAGTACTAAGCAGCAAACTATTCTCAATAGTTTGTACAATCTTTTTTATTACGTAAATTTATATAATGCTCAAATGTACAAATACAAAATATGAATCAAAGCATAGATCCCGTCACACAAACGACGGAGCGTAAGCCGTTCACCTCGCCACCGATTTCAACATGTAGACGCTGGTATTGATTGTCTCCAAGAATAACGCTAGGTGGAAAACCCTAATATCGACTCTGCCCCTACATGATTTAATCGACCGAGTCCACTAAATTTGCGATGAAAATAATTTGGACTTTTGTTTGTTATAACTAACTTCACATAACCGATTTCATTTTAATAACTTAATTAAAGTAGCTTAGAGTATAATTCGATAATTCAGTATTTCTATACGGTTTTAATTTTAATTGTTAAAAATATTTCTTATTCAATCATACTGCACTCTGTACCTACTTTCGTTTTGTGCTTATGCAGCATTTTGAAAAAGCAAACGAAATTTATGTTGAATGTAGGTACCCATATAAAATGGAGAGTCTATCGTTCGTTCTACAGTAACAAAAACATGTGTGCGCCTCGAGTTCAAATTGTCATGTCTCTTTACTTTCATCCAGCAAAGTTATATTATTGTTTTCGCCCCGAAACACATATTTGTACACATTTTTAATTACTCAAATCTACTATTGTTGTGGCGTTATTCGTAACTTTTATACCGGCTGTAATAACTTTGGATCACGCATAACTTAAAATGGGTCATTGTATTCTACTTGACATCACAAAAACGCGGAAAATACCAGGGAAAATACGCCAGTGTAGACGCTTTTTGTCATGCTCGGTCTTTAGTGAAAACACAATATTTGATGTGTTCAAACAATAAAAAGACATAAAACATAACATGAATTTTATCATTTTGCGATACTGATTAAAGATAGGCAAGAATTATACCAAAAAAACCTAAGCTATGTCGTTCCTTCATAGTCTATCGACCCTGACGTATTAGTACCTATTGACCTGTAATGTCGACGTATGGTGAGGAAATTTTTCCTACAGTCCTCATTGATTTCAATAACAGCATTCGTAGATATTATTTCTAATATGATATGACGTGTTAGAACGAACTTTAGTAACAATGACATCCCTAAAATGTAACTGTATATCTTGAAATAATGTTAAAATGAAATAAATCAAGATTAATCCAAAACTTGGTAAAGAAGAAAATAGAAAATCCAATATAGTCAGTCGCAAGAGTTGTTAAAACTTTACAAATTAAGAGTATTCGAACCTCACTACCGATAAAACGGTGAAAAAATAGTAAAAACCATCAAACTGCTCGAAATGTATCTACGATGTCCATTTAAAAAAATAATAATTATCGTTTTAAACTGTTATATAAAATAGAAACTCTTCCCGTCCGCTTTGCGGGGCGCAAATTAAAACTCAGTCACAACTTTTATTTAAAAAGTTAAATAGAACATAGTCTATAGCATTTATCGTATCTTGTGATAAATATTTTAAAAAGTTTCATCGAACTCCTTTAGTAAGATTTTTATATTATCGAGTATAATACACTATTATTAAAAATCCGTCAGGATTTTTGTACATTGGAACGGATTTGTCAACCACTTTTGTCGTTTAATTCTTCTTCTAATTACAATTAGGTCATGTCAAATTAAATTTCACAAGACATATACAGGTCACTTAAATGTTGTCTAATAAAGTCATATTTCACGCGACTAACTTTCTCGTTCCAAAACAAACATATCCCTAAATTTGATATAATTTATGATAACGACGTATAATATATTTCCTTTAGAGATGCACGGTGGGAATTATGACTTAAGTAAGAAGTCAATGAAGTTGAAAATTCTGAGCATCCACCCTATTAATTCATTAAAAGAGGTATAGAGGGGTAAACTATAGAAAGTATAGAGGCAATGGGAGGAAGAATAAGATCCCTCAAAAATAAGCGAATAGAAAGAATACTCACAAGAATTGGTTTTATACGCTATAGGTAAGTTCTTTTTTACAACTATAGTTGTATAAACTCGCTCCCGAAAATTCAATAGTTTAATATCACGTAAGTCTCGTGTTTTAAATTAGAATGATCACTCCTTCAATACACCCAATGAAATGGTATATTTTTAGAATACTAGTACTAAGTTAATATTTTACTACGCCTAATATTTTTGTCTGCCTAATATGTTTATAAGGTACCACGCGTAATATTTTTGTCTGCTGTGTTGCTGAGCCCTAGAATGAGAGTTTCAACACTGCCAGATATTATAATACTCGGTAAATGTCGTTTCCGTGCTTATAAGATTATGGACATTTTACTCCTGTCGTATGAATATTCAATATATTCGGCACGGAACCAAATTTCATCATCCTTTCATGATTACGAGCGATAGTGACGACCTCTAACCTACCCGCCAGCTCATCCGGCCTTAGGGACACCCGTTTCGTATATTACTATGTCCCGTTTATATAATACCCTTTGACCGGTGGGAATAGCAATAAATTAAAAAAGTTTCCGCGCTATGAATCTCGACCTGAAAAGGCGTAAGCGCGTTACTTTGCAGAGAGGGTTATTGGGTTTTATAATACCTAAAGAAACAAAGTCAACAACTTTAACAGAAAATTAATATTTCATGGAAATACCGAACAACATACGATGACAATGTATATATTCTAAAAGAATTATTTAGAGGATCTAAATGATCAATATTTAAAGAACGAACATCGACCATATTGGAAAACTATTAGGTAACCGCGCTATTAGTACATGCGTATTGCATATTACATAAATACAAATTCTGGCTAACACCAAATTAAAATGTAACATTTGAAGAACATAAGATCTAAAATCGTACAAATTAGACATTCGTTAAACGTAGTAAGTACATTTATGTATCATCGATCCCATTAAAGAACAACAATCTTGGTTAAACGTAAATCTTAATTAGCAAGAGTGACTTGCAATTCAATGAAGCTATATCTAATCATGAATTGGTGCGCATTCCCCTGCTGAAATCGTTTTGAAACTATAATGTATATAGGATTCAAAGAGTACTTTTGTTTTTCTTTTATCTTCGTATTTTAGGTTGCGCTGGTTTTTATGTGACAATAGCGACGTTTACCACAATAGCGCCATACAGCCTAATCTGCGCTGATCCCGTGTGAACATTCTACGCACATTTATATTCTTTTTTCCTATTGTTTTTTATGTACGTTCTTTAACATTCAAGTGTGTAATATTTAGCAGTTGATATATTTTTGCCTACGATATTTTTTAAAAACTAAATAAGACCAATCTCATATAACCGTAGACCTACGCTATTCTTGTCAGGTTCTTAGACTGCTCTTAAATTAATTTATTTTCAATAAGTACTCAATAACGTATAGGTAAGCTGCCTAGCTTCGACGTTGATCCTTTTTAAACAACAATTTATATACATCTGTTATCATTTACAAATTTATATAAATCTCTTAAATTTGGCACCCGCTTTGCTATGGGAAAAAATGGAACTTTTTTTGGAATGAAGTTCCTTAATCCGTCTTACGTTACAAGTTTAATAACAGAAATCGTAACGTTAAGAAAAAGCGTTATGCTCCTCCGTGCGACTTTGTCTCTCTCTTTCTGTCTGTAATCTGTAAAGTAGATTGTGCATATTTTTTACATATAGATAATATAAAGTAAGGAATAATTTGAATTAACAATTACTCTGTTGATAAAAACTTTAAGATACATTAAAAATGTATATTACTACATAGATGTGAGTAGTTTTACAGCAGATTGGGGTATCTCTAAAGCTCTTTTAAAAAATAATCAGCCGTTGAAACTCACCTCGAACTTAGCCAAGTCCTATTTCTATAAACTATTCGAGGACTTTCTTCAAAACGCAATTGACTGCCGCTGGAAATTGCTTCAGTAAAGAGCCATAGCTTAGACAGTATATCTAACCTTTCCAACATTTCCATAGCAAACTAACCAAGAGATTATTATAATTAGGCCAGTGGTCAGTAATTTAAGCCACAATTTGCATACATTAACATAAATCGAAAAGCAAATTTCTATGGGCGTTACATTAAATCTAGTGTGTAATAAAGTCATCAGTCATCATCATCGGACGAGTCTTGTACCCATCTATTTGAAATACATATTGTCAAAATTAACTTTGCACGTATGCAAAGAGTACTAGAGGTAACGGTATAAGTTTTGTATGTAAAAGATTCTACATATTTGATCCAAGTCGATTACGCTGGAAAGTGGTGGCAGATTTTATTTATCCTGGCTGCTTTTTAGCTACCTGAGCATAAATAGATATGAGCCAATGAAAAGAAGAAAAGAGAGATTACTCGGTTACAAATGTTGGTCGTGACACGCAATTTTCTATGGTGATAGATATCATGATATGTTCGTTTATTTTAATTGCTGTCTTAATGAAAGAATACACGATCTATTCGCTTAGCTGGGCAACAAAATTGGGTGTATTGTAATATACTAGCTTTTACCCGCGGCTTCGCTCGCGTGGAATTCGATCTGGCATATTAAGTTTCTTGACAGATCATTTCAAT
>DWDX01002174.1:0-15900 GCA_018245675.1 Agara michaeli
GAGCCTATTGCCATGCACCGGGCACACATCCAGACTCTGAGTCACTGCTAGAAATTCTAAATTAGAAAAATCCAACAATACCCAACCCGGGATTTGAACTCAGGACCTCCCGATCGGCAGTCGCGGTAGCAACCGCCCGACCAACTAGGCAGTCAATTTTTTATCAACGAGTTTTTAATAATCATCAATATCAATCAACGAGTTTTTAATAATCATAAATTATTCGTCTCGATTATTCAATAACGTCAATGTAACAAACGTGGTTAATTTTCCCCACGTAACACCTTAAGCACATTTGCAAATAAACCGATATATGTGCATAGTAACATGCTCATCAACGATGTTCAAATCAAACAGACACGCCCTGTACCGTAGCGCAACGCGCGCACAATGTATGTATATAGTGGGCATAATTAAATACAGACTTGCTTAAAGAATAAACATTTGTATATTTGAATGACATAACTCAAATACGGGTTATTGGATCTTTAACTAGTGTGAGCGAACTGAACCAACATCCGCGAGAAGTACTTTTCAGTGACCAGTAAGCCACCAGGCAGCCCGCGCGGTAATTTGAATTTGCGTCGGTCGCGATGATTTATCGCTCAAGGCTGCGTGTGGAAAGTGGTTATATCGACATTTGTAATTATTGCAGAATAAAATAATACAGATGTTGTTTAGTAATTATCTCTACTAATTCGATTGTTATATTTTGGTTTAACAACAACGTACCATCACGCCAGGTCCCTAACGGGGTATTTTGATTTAATTTAGGAATAAGCATTATCACAGGGCATCACTATGTTCTACGATTTTTATTTTGTTTAATTACATATTATGAGATTTTTTTTTCAAACTGCCCCTATTGAAATATTTTTTAACAGATAATGTAGTACTTATTGATTAAATTAACATTTACTGTGGTTATAACTTATCTCGATAATTTTATATTGTGGTTTATGATAAACAATTGTAACGTTGAGTATTTTAAAGTTAAGACTAAAAATACGTTACCGCTAGCTTTAAATAAACGGACACTAATTATTAAAACAAGTTTTGTACTTTACATTAAAAGGGAAAATGAATAAAATTATATACGAGTATGTTGAAATAAATATACTCATAGCATAGGTTATAAAAAAAATTAACGAAATGTTTTTTTTTTCGTTGTAATTGCTACGGCATCTTATCCAAACTCAATAAATCATTTACATAAACCGTTAAAATGTTCATATACTACATTACGATGCAAACAAAGATAATTGCCGTCGATCGTAAAACAATGACATTCATAAGGTGTTTTATAGTAAAGATCACATCACCGGAAGATGTAATCATTACACATACGCACAAAGCTTTTTGTGCGTGAAGGACGCGAGGGAACGCGTAGAGCGTACAAGTTAACTATTAACACATCAAATATCAGAGCATACATACATGTATATGTATATATACCACAATGACCTATAATTTACATACTTACATTTGGATTCATGATAGGCTTGGAAGTCGCAGTTTAAAATTGCTAGATTTCCTCAATTTATTTTCATTATAGTTTATTCGTTTCCCAAACAGACATCCTTTATTAGTATCGTTTAGAATTCACTTCAATTAGCCTGTCGATTTCATAACTCATCGAATTCTTTTCAAAGCGGTTTTGTTTACATAATCTAATTTACATTAAAGCAATCCTAGACTGATCCATCATTTTGACGACAAGGTTCACAGAAAATTGCCTTGACGAATATAACGTGTATAATCGCTTTGGCAAATATTCATTCAAAGGCAATGGGGGGTTATTGTGCAATGGCCGTGTATCACGAGACTATTGCCTCTCTTATTCTATTGATATGAAGTCAGTCTGTAGTATTATATCGTAATCACCGTTTTTATCTAATCTACTCTACTATTGCTACTACTATAAAATTCTTAAGGAATATTGATGTAGATATACCTAATTAGGGCTGCAAATACAAATAAAGTTAAGGCGAAATCAAAATTGATGTTACCGTGAGGCCGAAAGGCACTTTCACCGAGGGTCGGCAGCTTTCGGCCACTTGCCGGTAACTCAACTCAACCCACCTCTCGAAAACTACGTATACATCGTTGTTTACGTACATACGTAGATGGTATAAATACCGGGTCATAGCACCATCTCACTCTTTCGACCGCGCGAGAGAAAGGCAGCACCGTCTGAGCTCAGCAATCCGATGGATAGAACACACGCGACGCGGACTACTTCACACAATCTTTATTATACTTTTTACACTTTATAGGACAAGAACCTGAACGTGACTTAATGACACAAATACGGTACGTGTCTTATTCCACTCCCAACCGCTCCGGTCGCTCACGGCCAACGTGTTACACAATTGAAAAACTCTTGTGTGTCAATATACACTTTTTCAATTTTAATGTGTAGATTATTCAAAGGCGTGTGAATATTTTTGCGTCATCGATATGTTCGTGGATGTGTCCATTTCAAAAATATACGGGTCACAGTCGCGACGACTTTCTATCGTGTAACGGATGAAAACGAAATTGAATATGTAATTGCTCGTAGCTCAAAAGGACAAATATTAGCACAACAAATGGGTAAATAATGTGCGTATAAACGTGCCTAAGCTTTATATCAATATTGCTAAAACAATCACACTTATGAGCTGCACACAGTATTCTTTTTAAGTACTTAAACGATATTTAGTTATTTCTTAAACGCATACTACATATATACCGTAACTAACTAACCGATCTACAGACATATATATGCCGAAAAATAGGCCTTGTCGTATCATTTAAAATTTACAGAAACAAACGAGAAACTTTTTCAGCAGATCACATAATTAAACAAGTACAAAAAGCCACTTAAATAATATGTCAGTACATAAACAAACAACTAGTACACAGATGTGCAAATATTTCTAGCGGAATATCAGCACCGACCACTATAATTAAATGTGATGAAATTACTCGTATCTGTGCCGCCGGGACCAGATAATATTTGCACCTGACAATACAGTGGATACCAGTCATTCATAAAGTATGCGACCGCGATTCCACCAACCTCAGCTCTACAGTATAATCTAGATGATTTTTGCCACTCACATATAATTCTATTTTAGTTCGTATTCAACATTTTACAATTACAACTAAAATCTAGTGCGTTCAAAAAAAAACTCAAAAAGGTAATAAAAACCAGGTCACCAGCGCAGAACCTACATCAAGATAAATGTCATGTAAATTAATTCATAAAAATAATGTTATTACAATTATTGCATATTGATAGTTCATTGTCTGTATGGTGTTAATAAAGACAAAAATAATAATAAGCACTAAAATAATGACGATAAACTTACAAACTTGCCTAGCAACCATGGGACGTACCATGGGGACGCATAATCTCATTGACTTTGAAAAAATACACGTGTTATATTAAAACTGGAAATATTCTGTTGCTAGGTAAAACACAGGCTAGCCATATTAACATAACTTACTGGACATTCCCTCGGCTGTATAATATTTTACACGTAGACGTTTCAATAGGACTTTGTCAAACTAAAATTTCATTAGGCATCGTATTCATGTCACGGCCGGTTTTTCCCGGTACATACAGAGACATCTTAAACATTCCGGATACTTATAGTCCTCGTGGCCTTGTGGCGGAGTTTTATTCGCATTAACGTATGTTGGTCATGTAGCTAAATAATGCACCTCGAACGATTGAATGATCGATCGGATGCAGTTATATTAATGCAGTGATGCAATATAACAATATAACGCAATCGACTGGAATGGCTTACCTTTTTGTGGTTCCAGAGCACGTTGACAGAGGGCTTGCCGCGGCGGAAGTCACTCTGGTCGATGACGTCATCGTGGATCAGTGACGCTGAGTGGATCATCTCGCTGATCATGGCGACCTGCCTTTGTGATGGCAGCAGCGCACTGAACAAAATGATTTTTTATCATTTGTTGACTGTCATTGTTCAAGAATCGAACAGCATTGAGCATTGCATGGCAACACTCTGAACACAGAGGTATGTCAAATGCTGTAAAAACACGGATACGGATGAAAGCTCGAAAGATCAGATCGTTATAAAACTTATAGACAACAATTCATTTTGATGGTAATTCAAAATATTAAAACTAACTTATGCACCTGTGAGAAAAGTCGTAATTCAATTTGAAATTCGTTGAAACAATACACGATTTTTTTTATCATTCCTCTATTGGAAAAGTCATAAATAAATACATATAAGTGGTCACATGTTAGAAAATGTTATGTTAATATATTCAAGTGAAGATATTTTTATTGCTGTCGTAGGAGACGCACCTCGTAACCGAACCACCGATGACCGTAGTACCATAGTACTAATGAAACAGATATTAGCATCTCATCAGCGATGGCCTTGAGACATGGGTATTTCGTATCGGCGTTCCATTCAACGTGTCACATTATCACCCGCGTCTCAATGTGCGGAGTATACCAATAGGGTTTTAAACTCGCAAATAAAACAATGGTGTCACCGATTTACGTGTAAACGTGATTAATGATTCATACGTGATGTAATAATTTGCATTTTATTATAATCAGTTACGTAACTGGAATAATGGAAACTTAATCCACGAGAACTGGCGATAATAGAGCTAAGCGGCCAAGCTGTCTGTTGCGCATTTTTCAACGTTTTAATTAGGCTTTGACAAGAATTTATTAATTTTATATTCACGAAAATATAACCTAAGAATAAACAAGACCTACTAATTAAGGTGCCGTCTTAAGGAAGAAAATATTAATGAAATGATTTTTTTTTTGTAGATGTAATTATTGTGGAAATGCGGAACTGGCAACCCTACAAAAAGTAATTTTGAGCTTTCAAGTCGTTCATTTTACGTGGTTACGCAATGGAATCCTGCTTCAATATTTGCAATGTAAACAAGGTAGTATTAAGCAAATAGCTCCAATAATACACGATGGCACGTGTAGGTATCGTTTTTGAAGTATTTGAATAAAACGCGGATGTACACAATTGTGAACGGATATCGGCATATTTTAATTTGAATAGTAAATATTTAAAATGAATGATAATCAACGCGAAGTAAAAGGGAAATAGGTAAATAAATATGTGTTTGAGCACATCAGAAATTTGAGTTTCAGCTTCATGAACTTACTGTTATGAAGACATTTTTTTTTAAAGACATTAAATTGCATTCGACTTTATTAGCGCAACTACACACTATATAACACTGCCGGGTATATATTCTCTGTTGCAGATCGGGCACATTTGGAGTTTACTCTACCCCAATAACTCTACCAGGCCAACGTGGATTGGCCGAGATACAGGTTGGAAGCCTACCAGTACCTCACTGTGTTCAAAACGCTGTAAAAGTATTTATTTTACCATAACCAAAAACGAATGTTTAATATACCATTCGCAGAATATGAAAATACATATGTGTACACAAACTAAATATGTCGCTGATAGATATCCGTCAAAGTGCCGAGAACGCCCAACATTACTTAATAACTTTACAAATCATTAGCTATCTGCATTTGCGTCAGAATTATGCTTAAGCGATTATAATATTGTCGTAAAATCGTCTGAAAACAGCAGTGACTGTTTTTATTACCAGACATTTATCGAGTGTCAACATGTATATTGACAGTAGCCTGCCGGGAGTGACTAAAACTTAGTAAGATTCTATTTCTATTTAAAGTTTCATAAGGAAAACCATTAACGATGATGTCCATTAATTCGATGTGAAATAATAAAAAAAGCTGTATTTTCCCGTTCATGAATAATTCCATTCGTGTGTGAACGCCGGTAGCCGCGGTCTGCACTCATCACGTAGGTACAATCTTAACATATGCAGGGAGCAGTGCGCGGCGTATATTATAAGGATTACGTGAACCTACTGTTTAAGCGTTCATTTTGCCATTTCTTTATTGAATTTACTTGCTCTTTATCCTTCGGTCAAATGTTTAACTCAGTTGAGCAACCGAAAACAAAACGCGAGGCAATTGACCTTTAATGTGACACAGTTAACACGGGACGTAACGAAAAACGTGCAAAATTAATTCAATATTACATTTAACGTACATACATACATAAAAAAATGCAAGTCGCTTTAAAAATATTAGACAGAGTATTTTTAAAAGTGTGTTTTTCAAATTTTTTTGACGTAAATGAATTCAATATAATCAGTGGTAAGTAGAGTGATGAATGTGTATGGTCCGGACACTGCAGCGGTGCAAATTGACGGATCGTTTTCGAGTTACGAACGACGGCACCGGACCTGGCGATGTGAACGTCTCTCGAATAGACACCAGTATTTTCCCAGGCGATACGATTTCTCGAAGATTATTTCTTTTCTGGTGCATAAAATGAAATAGAGAATATTGAAAAAAAAATAGAAAAGAAAAAACAACTCCTAATGTACATTTACAATAGAAAAATTACTGATTAATGTGTGTTTTATATGATCCATGTACACATTTCGGTGTTAGAATATAAATAAAATCAGTTTCTCACCTGTTTTCACCGTATACGTGGTAGTTAACGGCTTTGGCCATTAGTATTGCAACCATTGGCCTGAGCGCCTTGCCCTGCCCGTCGAAGTAGTATGTAGCTATGGTATTCAACTCTGGCTGATTAGTATTCCGCTCCAGCTCCTGCGAGTCAAAGGTACTAAATTCGAATAGGAATTTAATTGGTCTTTCACAAGGCCTTTATACAACAGTAAAGATCGTCTAACTTTGCCAGAGGCCTTTAAAAGGGGAGGGCGGGTTAACATTTCGAACAGCTGGTGAAATATTAACTCGTATTTTTACTTCCAGAGGAGCTTGGTGCATACAGCACCAAGCTCCGAACCCCATATAGGAGAAAAGACTCTCCGTTGTAGGTATTAGTGATATACTAACTACTAAGAGACTAAAATACTTACTTTACACCATAATGAAATAAAAGTTAAACACTGTAGAGAAAGATCATTTTATCAAACGTCTTTATAAGGTTCCATAAACTTTAACCTTATGGTCCACACCTTTGACTTCGGTAGGTATCAGCAAGAGAAATCTATTTTCTAAACCATGGCGTCGTAATGTACAGGTGCATTTAAATGTTGCGAATATACTTGTTGAATATAGTTTTCAATAACGCATTAACTTTTTCTATCCTAAGAACAAATACAAATATTGTATTGTAGCACTTCCTTAATTTTCTTTGGCACACATATATGAACAATATCAGTACAATAAAAAATAAAAAAAAATAGAAAAGCAAAATATATTAGGCAAGGTTTTACAAGGTACATTGGCACATATTACATTTCTAAATATCGTACACAAAGATGTACATCATACACAATTCTACAAAATTGCAAGATATAAAAATTACGTAAACTTTTAAAAAAATCATCTTGCAAGTTTTTCATCGGTACAGCACTTCCGACGAATGTTAGTGCTAGAATCATTTTGTAACGAACATTAACTGCAGCCTCACTGATAACGTTGGTGACGCAAGGATCCCTGGACTATGAGAATATAAACCTTTCTACATTGGACAATGCATTGTGCGATTATATTGCTATAATTTTATTGTGTTCACATTCAATGCGATTCCCTCGGTTTGGCAGTGAAACTTAGCGGACAACGCTGAGAATAACTTTAGCTCCTAAACACATATAGGCATGTATCGACTCATGGCTCATTTACAAGTACTTATATGTGTGGATTGCCTTTGATTTATATTACATAATATATATCGCTGAATAAATTATGAACAACTTATAAATAGATTCAATTATATATTTGTAAATGTAAGCAGCCATAAGTCGTTGTCGAGTCGTCGTCGAAAGTATGGAAGAAGTACAAAATAAAATATACAATAAATATGTACATATATCCACATCCGTGAAGTTTAAATGTAAAGACTTTATGTTCAAGGACGGACACGGGTATCCCCCTGAATAAAGGAAGGGCCAACAAACTTTATTTTTATTTTAACAAATCGTCCGCGAAGCTTAAAGAGTATGTTGCATTCTTTATTCCTTCGCAATTCCGAAGTGTCATTAACCGTCTACGCAGTTCACCTTCAGCGCTGCGCCAGAATTCGATCAGTAAAGTATCAATTACAATTACAGTAACATTTAACTTTAGCGCATGAAGAAATCTACTTTATATGCAACATAATATTAAAAACAATATATCCATTAAGCTGTTCCACCTAGCTAGTGGACTAACGAAATAAAGGATTGTTATTATTCATTGTTATAATTCATAGGCAATATGCCGATGGCAGTTTAAAAATGTCATTAACCGGGGGTCCAGTTCACCTTCAGAACCGAGACAGAGTTTAATCAGTCACGTGTCAATTGCAGTGGTGACTCGCCTCGGAAAACACACAAAGTTATTCAGATCATATTTCGAATGAAACAAAATTGCTTCCATATGTATGTATATGGATTCTGTTCCATAACATGTCATCATGTTAAAAAGATAATTTTAGAACTACGGCGCTTGTATGTTTTATCTCTCTCTCTCTACAAATGTAAAAAGGTCGATGAAAATATTATATAAAACATAACGTTATTTACAATACTACCGTTAAACATTAAAGCAATTGAATATATCGTCTGAACAGAAAATGTAGCCAGTAACATTTCTTGTTCTATGTAAATCTACGAACCATCAAAACGGTACAAAATAGAAATAGGAAGAGACAAACGGTTGTTGTAATTATCTTGGCGAATAGTGTTTATAATGTTCCCACTTGCACAATTCATTTACAAGTCGGATGGCATGCCCGTTCAGATGCAAACACAAGCGAGACATTGTTCGACGTTCCTAATCACTTGTCTTCAAAAGGCAACTCGTAGATTAACAATTCAAATGCTCAATTTTGTTAGGCGACTAAAATATGAATGATTACTAGCATATGCATATTTAGTACTTCATTCATAGCCACAGCATACATATGAATCGATAGTAATCATTGCCGTAATTATAGCGTAAGATATAACATACCTCGACTTTATGGAACAACACTGGCAAGTCTTTAAATGGTCTGTTTTGTCTATTGTATACTAAATTACTGTTCAATAATGTGTTTTGGCTAGTTCCCACTTAATACAATATGATCGTTTCGACAACAACAAAACCCAGTCTGCTGCTAAATAAGGTTTCAAAGTTCACACATATGTATTTCTAAGCTAAATATCCAAAACACCGTTATCTATTCGTAAAAAAAGGATTTTTTTATATAATTGCACTCGCAACAACGTACTTTAGTTTGTTATAGAAACAAAACAGGTTACCTATAGTTACACGGAAATAAAATGAAATTCCATAGTTAGTAGTTGCTACCTTTATTATAAACCGATAATACTTAGTCTTACAAGAGGTCTAGCATATCAATTGCAACCAAGTTGTAAGCAAGTAATGGCCGTATAAAAAGATAACTTAATCATTATATTGCAATTAACGCATTGTTGATCAAATATTTATTTCTTGTCACACAATTAAAAACAACTTACAGCCAATAAAGTGATCAATCGTCAGAGTTGAGTAAATTTGGTTTATCACAATGCGCATATATCGTTTATCTTTTATGAGTAATTAGTATAAGTTACAATTTCTAACCATTAATAATGCGAAGCTATCATAATAAAACGTCTACTTACACTTATCAGTAAACACATATTTTAGATAACTATTTTCAAATTATACATATTTTAACAAGAAAAATCTGTTGTTCTTTAAGTTCAAACGGCATGTCACGCAGTGGACGCGCCGTGACGCAGACCATCTTTATCAACACATGGTCGTCGTGAATGAGAAAGTTTTATTACAAAACATGATCTCCTTGTGACTTATCAATAGAGTTATACCTTTGAATACATCTGATTCACGAATAACATAAATTGGCCGAATCATAAAGGTCGAGAAGAGTAAAGTAGAAAGGTCGAAAAACGTTAAGTATAGACAACAAGTCCCGGACATTATCCAGGCTGGCAATAAGACGGTATTTTATAAAATTCAATATATAAGACTCTTTAAAAAAGTGGTATTTTGTGAGATATACGCGTACACATTAATTCAGAATTGAAATATGAAAAAAAACAAATGAACCACAATTGTAAATATATACATATAGCTACTTACATATTGCCAGTTAAATATCACAAATATTTAAAGTGACAATCTCTATAGTGAATGATTTCAAAAACCATCTCAACGTCTATTTCAGACAATTACGTAAATATACCAAAATTCTAATCTAGACATTTACTACGTTATTTAGACCTTAATTATTTATATAATTATACGTTGAATATGTGAACCCAAGGAGTCTTCTAAATCCAATAACGATAGAACTACGCATCGGTATTACCGTATTACTAAGATAATATGTAAATATCGGTTAGGACAGAATAGCAAACCCAATGCCATATTACAAAACTATTTATTTAACATGCAATGCTTTATTAGCGGTCATAGGTGTCACAGCACAGCGATTCTTTGAAAATTAGATTAGAAGGTTACAATTCATGCTGACTAATATTTATAACCAATATGAGAAAGATAAAAGATATGACAAAATTGTATAAATTTAAAAAAATTATGATATCCCAAGTACTTAACGTTCTTGTCATTTCATATTTGACTTCAACGGAAATGAAGGTTACACCATAAATAGGCAATTGGCTGTTAGATTAGATTAAAGAAAGTGTTTGTACTTGGCAATTTTCTTCACAGCGTTTAGCCCCGAAAGAAGGTCAATGCTCAAGTTTCGCGCGGTTTCACACGCCGCACTTTCCATCGCTAGCTGGCTCTAACGCAACATCCATTCATTATTGAGGTACATATTATCAATGTAATCAAAATTCACAAATCTAGTTAATTGTGCATATTGAATATTAATCGTTATATAAACAATTACGTCGGTGCGATAGGCTACGACTGAAATACACGACAACACAGCATTATGATCTCATATTAGCAGTAGCAGAGTCGTATTCTATTGCCGATATTAGATTTAGGCACTGTTATTGTTTTGTTTTTTGTTTGTTATGTTTAGAAGAAATATCTTAAATTTTTATACTCTATTACAGTGATCATAAGAAAAACCTATCGATCGTGCTTCTTTTATTGGAAACAGTTTTAGGAGGTATACCTGTTTGACTTTCGATAAAAAAAACCTGAATCACTTATTTAGTTCCAATTTGTAAATACTTGTTTATATCAACGAGTGCACAATTCAGTGCGAATTGGTGGTCATACGGGTTAGTGGCAAAACCATCTATGGGATATTTTTAAGCCGCCTTTGAGCCACCAAGGACTGGTCCAAATCAGGGTTAATAATTGTTATCTAACCATAACCAAATATGCCACTAGTGAAGATCAATCCAATTGCCGCTTATATTAACAGGTCGTTAGCAACCTTCACCCGCGTTGTAATTACGAGTTGATTTTATAAACATATATCATATTACACGGCGAGTTTCATAATTTAAAATATGAATTTATTGAGAGTGATTCTGTAACGAAGACGCAGACGCCGCCATCAACCGATTAATGGTACGAAACACAAAATTCTGTTTTACCCTTCAAGGTTGAAGAACGCAACCGGCACAACTCATTTCGATTGCAACACATCTTCGCAAATCTTAAGCGATATAATGCATAGAATCCCGACGAATATGTAAGTCAAGGACTCACTTTTATATAAACTTTCAGAAATAGATTACTGAATCCTAATGTAACAGTTGCAACACAACGTCACGACGACGTGGATTAATAACTCTGTAAGAAGATGGCTTGCTTCAGACCAAAACTGTAATAACTATAACAATTAAATCGAAACACTTTTATTGTAAATGAAACAGAAGAATATGTGACCGTTCCTATGGTCGGTGAACGATTAACCCTGCTAAGCTTGACATAATTTATTTATACCTTTCGTTCTATTCAGACAAAATTTTATTTGAAGTTTGAGCGGAGTTGCGGTAGTTTAAATACAAGGGAAATATTAGAACAAGTAAAGAAAATATTACGTCCACCGGAACTATCGACATCGCAGATCTTTTTAAACATACATATTTTAAGTAAAAGCAAAACAATTATTAGAAAAATAAACAATCAATTATATAATGCATGTTTACCCATCCTATTGCTGTGATTTAGCCCCAAATATACAGATATTCGCTGGTAATATCAAAATGTATCTAACCGGAATTAGAATTCAATTTATAGATCATTTTCGTCACATATAATCTATACGTGTAATCGAAATATTAATGATATGTTTTTTGCAGTCGACAATCAACACATGCTTCTAATTTGAACGAAGCAAACATTACATTAACTCGCCCGTATTTGTATTGCTTACGAAAAACTAAAAAGAAAAATGTGGAAACCGAATTGTTAAATACTTATGTTTACGAATTATACATATAACGTCGCGCACGTGAAAGTACGTTGCTAAAAGTTTTTGCGTTGACAGGTAGGAAATGAGCATTTAGAAAATATGCAAGTTGTGGCGCACCGTTCACTTACGCGCCTAGTTTCAGACGAGTTTTCCAAGCAAGAAAGTAGGCGAGCAAGCTGCCGCATCTATAAATATGGCATCGACGACGGGACCGGAGCTGACCCCGGTGACAGAAGTCCTTTCAGCCATTGTATATGGGGTAATTCTAATTTCTTGTTACTTCTATTTCTCAGTAATTTCTCAGCCCTATTGGAAGTCGGTTCACATGTCTACGGGCGGGAGCGGTCATTCGTGATTGCTGCCAACTCGTAGGCTACTCTCCTAACATAAAAAAAAAGATTTCGACTGGTGAACTAACTCGTTGGTCCAATGATTAGTGAATCTGACTCAGGGCATGTACTTGTACGTGTATTTAAAAATGTATATATCTAGTTTAACAGGTGTCTGGTTACGATAACACAGGCTCTGCCTAATCTGTCTTCGGATTCGGACGTTGTCCTAAGAATATTTGTATTTGTAATATAAGTCTGAAGTACAAAAGTGTGGCATAATACACATTTGTACAAAATGAATATAATTCATTACCGAGTTTACATAATACAGGTTACCAGTAACAATCGCCGCATATAACATCACGTGTGTGACAAACAAATTTCAGACAAACGACCTATTCTACTGCAGTGATAAATATCTCATCAAATAAATCTTTAGCATAACTACATGTATGTTTTGAAAGCTCCTCATGGAAACAGATATTTCGAATTCAAATTCAATAAAAAGAAAAAGAAATCATAATCTTAAAAACGTAATCATAAGATTTTATCGATTTATCCCTCAATATTATACAATTAGATAAAACCAGTACAGTCCTCTCGATAACAACTCACTTCAATCCTATGTTGACGTATTATTATTATAAATATAACCATTTTCGATAATTCAATTAAGTTAGTCATTTATTCGGGCACGTATTCTAAACTAGGTATGTAGTCTAAGCAATCTATCAATATATTTTTGTATATTTTTTGCGCCATGTCCTTATTGACACGGAACAGTCAGTTCCGTGTCAATAAGGACATGCCGCTAGTTAGCTGCAACAGCTAAGCTCAGCTAGTTAAACTGCAAAATCAAATTATAGGTAGACTAGTAAGTACATTAATAGTTTTAATTGTGAGTTAGCCGCAATTTCGGTATTGGGACATTAAATAATTAAATATATAATAATGAAAATCAGAAATTAACATAATTGGACTTGTAATGAATTTACAGGTCCATATTTCACTACCGTTGTGATGGGCGTCATTTGTTGCGTATTTTGTTAACGATTGAGATTCTTTAAAGCTTAGTATCGAGCAATGGAACCAAAATCGTTTAAAGTTACGTTCCGGGTTGCAGTAATAGTTGTAAACCGCGATTGCCAGCGATGCGCGAATTGCACAACCCACGCTCGCTCGCGTGCTAATGCGTAGTGACTTTGACACACTTGTCGATCAATGGACACCGCTGTGACCTATCATAAAAATGTCCCTCAATTATTCATATAAATCAATTGTAAGATATCACGTAACGAACAGGTACTCTGAATATATTATTATTATTGCATTTAGACACTAAAGCACCTCAGTTGACATTCTAAGCACTAGATCATTTCTAACAAAAACGTACTAATAGACGAGATAACAACTCGAGATAGTGAAAGTACTGACCGATCGTATGTCCTCGTATATGCCGTTGAGGTCGTCTTCGAGCAGACGGTAGGGGTCGATGATCTGTGTGCCGTAGTCGGGGAGCGAGCCTGTGCTTGTGCTCTGTAGGCTGGAGGCGAGCCGCCGCCCCGCGCCCGCCGGCACCACGCTCGAGCCTGCCGACCCGCACGCGGGACCGCATGTTGTTACTCGCTGGAACAATGGACCACGAATATTAGATAGTAATAAATGCATTAAGAGTTTATTAAAAATATATAGACCCGATAGAGGCATTCGGCGTTTTCAACCGTGTAATACTATTTTTAAAAGGTGATAAAATACAGGATCTACCCTCGTTCACTCGGTTTAACATTAATGGGTATAATGCAAACGACCTATATACTTCTGTGTTTTTTTTTTAGTATCTTGTCACATGAGAAAATTGCCTATGATAATCAAGAATAGACTATCCATTAATTATCATCTACAAGCAAACAAACATATTAGACTTTTTTTAAATATTAATACAGATAGATGATCCAATTTAAAGAATAGCCTCGCCTTCATTTTCATTTACCGTTCTTATTTTTCCTGTTTCGTGTTCAGAACCAAGTGACTTAGTTAATGAGTTCTAAGTATTCGCGCAACTCATTAATTTAGTTTCACTTGAACAGTTCAAAAGAATTCGCATCTGATATATGTAACGTGCGCTTCGTTAAGAGTGTAAATATGTACTACAAAGCGTCTCTACGAAAGCTACGAGAATATTCAAGGTCATCAGCTCTACCTTTGAGAATCGGCGTAGATATCATCCATGTACCACGGATCGTAACTATCAGACGGAAAAACTGTACAACAGATTTATCTACAATCTCTACAGGCTTCGTTAATAGTTATCGTAATGTTATTTTAGTTTTCACATAAAAACACTCTTCTAGTATAGATAAATAACTAAATGTCGCAATATTGGGATGGTTTAATGTCATTGGAATGTGCCTATCTCAGCGTCGCCTATAACGGATTTCGCTTACTGTGGCGGTGTAACGGAGTGGCCAGCACCGTGAATGTAAAAAGGAATTACGGGCCTGACATGTGGTGGTTTGCTTCCAATTAAATCGGGTAGTCAAATTGCATTTTGTAAGCGGCATAACTCAACGAAGGGAGAGTGCCGTGATAGTATTGAAAATATATTATTTCAATTGCAATCGCGCTGTATACAACTGTAAATAGTCGAAGGAAATACGATAATGCAGCGCATTGCGTAAGGGAAGAGCAACGGTATGCGATTACATCCTGACATGGGAAACTTTAGCAAAAAGTAATTGCGACATTGATTGATGACCATTTAGAATTACGAATCGCGCCCTTAAAATTTTTTAGCGTTTTCCGGTAATCGGTTTGTATAAAAACCCAATAACGGAGTCAGAAATGATAAGATCAAGTCATTAATCATAAGTGGAGTATAATAATGCATGACGTAATAAAATTATAATTGAACTAGCTGAATCGGCAAACGTTGTTCTGGCATATAAATGATTTCGACCAAATTTGATTACCACAAAAACGGTTCTAGTGAGTTATCCTTAAAAGATAGACATATATTTTTGGTATCTTGAACCGTTTTCGCAGCGCACGCAACGGAAGCCCTCAAGGATAAATAATTTTCCCCGTTTTATTCACATTTTCCATTATTTCTTCGCTCCTAATAGTTGCAGCGTGATGTTATATAGCCT
>DWDX01002175.1:0-15895 GCA_018245675.1 Agara michaeli
CTAAGGTGTGCCGAGCTACCTCGCGATGTTTTCCGATGCAGTAATACTATTGACTACATCAACAGTGCATTTAATGCGGGAAAATTAACAAAAAAACAAAGAGTTAAACGTTCACACGCAATACACTTATACGCCGTTGTATAATAAGTCAGTTTTGAAACAATAGATTACTTTTTTTCATCAGAGCATTGATTGAGGAAACCACCTTTGCGGCAATAATAATAACAACGCCCGACCGATCACGTCCAGTGCAGAAACGTGTAGGAACGTCTATAACGATCTAGAATTTTTAATTGAAATCTTTTGCTTTTATAATCCTTCATCGTTTTTATAAGGAAATAATTCAGTAAGGAATCAAAGATAGCAGGGAGAAAAGAGTTCAAGTCCTGGTAAGCACCTATAGACATTTTATAGCCTACAAATATAAATATCATTCGCTATAACGGCGAAGGAAAACAACGCGAGGAAACCTGCACACCTTAGAGGTGTGATAATAATTCCTCATTGTTTCTGAGATGTGGAGTCTGCCAATCCGCATTTGGCCAGCAGCGTGGTGGACTATGGCCTAAGTCCCCCTCACTATGAGAGGAGACCCGTGTCTAGCAGTCGAACAATAAAATTGGTTTACAAAATCGAAATATAGCAAAAACAGATTTTCGTTTTCTATCAAAACCGACTTTGCTTTACAACCTGGAAAATGTTCACAACAGAAATCGAACGCACGACCACCGCATCCACCGGTCAGGTTCACTTAACCGGTGGCCGTTAACAATAACGGGCGTATTGTATAACAAAAACTTTTTTTTATTAATGCTGTACCCACAATTACAACCGCAAAGCGCAACAATAGAAACAAATCTGTAGCTAAGCCACAGATAATACTTGTCGTAATCTTTTGCGGTCCACGGTCTATGCTCTATGGTTCTGTTAAACGTCAAAGGTTACCATAGAAGGCGTAACGCTTAGACATGGCTTCCGCATTCCCTGTTATATCTCGTTTGAGGGAGTACTGTTATGTAATAAGTTACCGAATCATGTTAAAATTTGTGACGATTTTGATCCATACATCACTTTGCTCTATTGTCAATAATTTCCGCAACGTACGCGATATAATGCGTTTTTGGTATGTTTCTCACACGTGGCGTTATATTATCGATGTTTTCATACGGATTTCTAACGTTTTTGAAAATATTCTATCGCCTATGTTCGTCAGGGATAATGTAGGATCCTAATAGGGAAAGAATTTTTCAAATCGGTCGTGACGTTTCAGAGTCTATTCAAAGCAGACAAACAATCAAATCGTTCCTCTTTATAATATTAGTTTAAATTAATACCGCTCTGACATGAAAGAAGGACAAACAAAATTGAACTCCAAATTGAGGAACGATTTGCAAATTTGCAAACGACCTTGCAGTACTTACATATGTTTGCAAACATACTTTACTCATTACAAATAATTGCACAATTATGTTTATGCGAGGGTTGTCAACCGCGCGATGAAATATAATATTTATTTTATATAGAATGTAAGAAAACGATTACCACAATAATTTTTTTTATATAATATTTGTCATGTTTTTATATCTTTAGGGCACATAGTCATATTCTCATGTATGGGAAAATACTGATAAACTTTTTCAAATCTTTTAGGGTCAGTGAAATCCAACATAAATGGACCATAATTTATTTTGACCTCCCTCATAAATGAACGTGTTTTACACGGCATTATTTGAATAGAAAGGATTGTAATGACTTATGTGATTTTTACCCAGAATACGCATCTCCCTTTAAGGAACCATTTTCAGCAAAAGAAGCGTGTTGGAAAAAAATGTGACTAACGAAGTTTTTGGAAATGACCGATTCAATTCTACCGATTAGATGCATACTTCGAGTGATGCATTATTGACAACCCTAATACATACAGATAAAAAATTACAAAATACTGAAATTTGAAAAATTATTTTAATTTTACACAATACATATTCGAAATTATAGCAGTTACGCTAATTTCAGAGAACATGAGCAATTGTACGTCACGTCCACTAATCCACTGGAACAACAAGCGGGAATTATACATATAATTATTATGTCACACTCGACAGGTTAGAGATATTTGGCACTCGGTGCTTTCTGACTACCCGGCTGGGGTCTCGGCGTGATGGTATAATAATACTTGCGAGCTCTTGAGTCGTTCGAAGCATATGTCAGCCAATGTTTTCATCGATCACAACACTCGACCCGCCAAAGTCTCAACATTTCCAAATGCACTGACACACATTCGTATGTCGTCATCAAAAAGCGGTGAAACGTTTAGTGATTAGAGTTATAGGCTTGCGTTACGGAGGATCGCGGTTCGATATTGACAGAGTTAACTGCGTTTGAAATAAAATGTAGCTGACTAGGCCAAACGTTTTACAATATAAATCATTTTCAATAGATATTGTATTGTATTGTGTGTTTGAATTCCATTGATATCGCCTATGAAACATGTCCTTCTGCTCATCCTTGAGCTCGACTGATAGCAAATACTATTTAGTATTGAGCCCGCTTTATACTTGTCAATTTTTTCCTTAAATTCAATAAATATTAAATAAATCAATTTACAAACATTTGCCCAGATTCATTACGATTGAAGACATTACGGTGCAGCCATTTTCAATATGGCAACATCATTTTCCCGGTTGCTGTGACAACCGACGTTAATTTCTACGATCGACCGTACCAACGCCATCTGGTGGCCGATCGCAGAAACTGCAATTTTCGCAATGCGTTGTCCGACCTTGCAGCGCGCATACGCAAAAACAATTATTACAAAGTTCATATAAGGACAGTGAATAGATTCAACTTGTAAGGCAGAGATAATAGACAAAGGGAGTCAGTTCTCGAGGTTGGATTGTTCTTGTCTTTTAATAGACCTTCAGGGAACCCACAATCGAAGCACAAGCCCACGCCCAGCAGTGGGACGCAAAAAAGGATGTTATATGGATCATCATAGAAAAATTACACTAGTAGGAAGAAATAATTTTTTTTTCCACGCTTTTATTCGTCCACTGATGGACCTTAGACACTTGCCCTTAGATCCTAGCCCCTAACTCTCCCCTCCCCTCCTCAACCTTCCCCGTTCCTGCTCTAAGGAGTTTCAGTTTCTCTACGACACTAATGCAAGGAGTTCCAGGTTATGTATCTACATAGCATTCTACATATCAGGTGATTGTGCGAATACCGGGGAACCAGTTTCCGCCGGTTATCGATACAGCATTGAACAAACAAATCAAACTTAGCACAGTCGAAGGTCTAAGTATGAAACGGACAACTTAATTGTCATTAATATTCGGTCAGTGATCGAAGTTCGAGGCAATGATTTAAATATCGATATAACAACTGCGGTTTAGCTCGACTAAGTCATATTTAAAATGCGATAATGAACTTTTTTTGAGATTCTCTTGGATTTTCCGTTTGACATTTACCTTATGAACCAGAACATCTATGCAAAAATCATATTTAAGTACGTGCAAGAATCATCTTTACGTACGAGCAAAGAATCATACTTAGATCGGCATAAAAATCATCTTTGGCTACGTGCAAGAATCATCTTAAATAGGACGCAATGGAGTGAAACGAGAATGACGTTAAAACAATTCTCGGAGTACCCACATTAGTCGCGCCAATATTGACTGTCGCGCTGTCCTCGCGCTGTTTACAGTGACGACTTCGAGTACACATGCGACTTATGTACGGCCTCGAGATAAACGTAAAGACATGTATGAAAAAGGAGATTTAACGTTGGGAAGGAATATGCCCGGAGATTCCTTCTGTCGGCGGACGTACAGGCGCACGACGGGGGGTTTGTCCGTGTACTGACTCATCTTGTTTGTCTTATAACAAGTAATTCTAGGAAAGAAAATGTTTCCTATAGAATACGCGAATCTCGCGAGAGGCTTTTATATCATTTCATAAATTGTGTAATAATACATGTACTAAATTTATTGGTTGGATTTCATTAAAGTTTACTTTCTTCTCTCTAGGGTAATTAAATAAAAGTTTGTTTTTGACAAGTATTTCTTTATCATTAATTTATTTTAATTAACCTAGCGAACAGACAGGCCACCTGATGGTATGTGGTCATCCTTTTCAGGTAGACATCCCATTTGGATTAGCCTCGTACTCGAGCGGTTAAAGACGCTGACTGCAGAACCGGAGGTCGTCGGTTCGATCCCCACGCAAGGCAAACATTTGTGTGTGCATTTGTCTGTTCTGTGTCTGGTCGTAATAAGAAATATCTATATCATTATTATGTATGTTTATGAGCTGTCCGGCAACCATAACACAGGCATTCAATTGCCTAATTTGGAATCAGATAGCCGCGTGTGGAATTGTCCCGCGTTATTATTATTATTATTATTGCAACTGACGATATCGCTTATGTTGTGTGCAAATATGATGATCACCTTTGGATTGTTATATTATGTTAATAGCGTGATTGAAGTTGACGTTACAGAGGATATTACAACTCAAGTTCCCAACATGTTTTAACATGGCACGAGTGTTTACGCGCGAGATGCGAAATTTGCACAGCGGTCGAGAGATACAAAAAACACGGAATACTTATAGTCACTTAACACTTATAGTCACAATTTGCATGTCTGTTTAGGCAGGGTACAGGTATAAGGGCATTAATTTTAAAAACTCAACATTTATAACCATGTACTGTACTCTTGTAAATAAATGATATTATTATTAAAAAAGCAGGAAGATGACAGACCGACCTAAAAATCTACGCAATGCCCAAAAATGCTGAATCTAGAATGCTGAAATATTGCAAATTAGGTTCTTTGTATAGTAAGTGAGTACTGAGGAAGGAATTTTGGAAATTACACCCCCAAGGGAGTTAAATTCGCTTCACGTTTTTGGTTATTAAAAAAAACAATGCATTCGTTTGTTTTTGGAAAATGTAATTCCTGCGCTTACAATACCGCGGGCGAAAGCCAGTCTACGTCGATAAAGAAAGCTGTCTCCATTCGCTGTCTCTTTCTTTATGTCATATTGAGACTTTTTGAAAATCCACACACGTCACTGTTCGTCTGCGACGCGCCCGAAGAGAAAGCGCTTGAAAATACAAAGACCATTATTTGCACAGATATGGGTACATTTAAAGATTTTACACAATCATTAGTTCGACACATAGTTTGCCTTTTACGCCGTACACATTTAAGAACTGCAATTAGAGTGTAATTATTATCAATTAATATCGCGACTAAATTAACATAAATTTAAGTTTCTCTTATTCATTCCTATTATACTCTTTATGGAGATTTATGGATGGAGCAGAGACGGCCTGCACCGTGGCTTAGGTGGAGCCCCAAGAACATTTGCAGCGGGTCGCGAATTGCAGTGATCGATGTTGCGGTCTTACCAGGACCCAACAATAATAATATTAGCTGGGACAAATTCACATACGGCTATCTGATTCCAAATTAATCCCGCCCCGGCTGCGCACGGTAGTACATCACTTTGCTCTATTGTCAATAATTTCCGCAACGTGCGCGATGTAACGATTTTTTTGTTATTCTTTTCACACATTGGGTTACATTACCTAATTTTTCACGCGGACCCCTAAGTTTTTGGATAATATTCTATCGCCTATGTTCATCAGGGATAATGTAGGATTCTAATGGTGAAGGCGGGACTTTAGCGATCAAAAATTTCTTACACTGCCAACTGTTTATCTGTACCGTATTGTCCACAATAAATTAATTCTGTTTTTTTTTCGATCCTTTTGTTAGTGCACTGCTGGACCGGGTCTCCTCTCATGATGAGAGGGATTTAGGCCATAGTCTACCACGCTGGCCAAGTGCGGATTGGTAGACTTTACATACCTCAGAAAATATTATATAATTAATAACATCTCTACGGTGTGTCAGGTTTCCTCACGATGTTTTCCTTCACCGTATAGTAAGTGATAATGTTACTTATAAACCGCACGTAATAAATCAAAGGTGCGTACCAGGATCGAACTCAGATCCCCCGGAGTGGGAGGCTGAACTTTAAACCACTAGGCTATCACTACTTAAAAAAATATCACTTACAGCAAAAGAAATGATAATCCTCTGGCATATATATAACAAATGGGATAAGAAATAACAGAGGCAGCATCCACATCTTGAAAAACAAGCAAAATAATTGCCACACAATGAGCGCTATTAGGTTCCACTGACGAGATTCCCATTCGAAAGCCGACCTGCAAATAATGAATAGTGTATTGACACGACGGAATTGAAAACGGCTGTGAAATTTGAGGCATAAAGATTTTTTCTCTTTACTAACCTCAAAACTTGATGAGCGCTGATTATCCAAGACAGTACAGCTTTAGATCTTGACAAGTTCTTCGCGAATACGTGCCTATCTAATTTATCTTCCGTCTGCAAGTAATTAACTTCCTTGGGTTTAATAACGCACACGGAAGCTTTTACCTGCGAATGTAGTTTTTTTTTAAACGAAATAAGGAGGGGCCAGGAGTGTTGATTCGCATTTTAGAGCTGGTATTTTATGAAAATTCAATGTAATTAATATAATATATTATTATTAATTTGGTAGTATATTATAAAAAAAATCTTACGAGATTCCAAGTAATAGCCATTTCTAATAATATTCTTGGATTATTTCCTTTGGCTCTCTCTCTGTGCTTTTCTTTGAGAGCGTACCATTTCTTTCCTTCTTCGATCTTTAGTAATGGTATAAAAACTTTTCCGTGGTCATCGCATTTCTTCTCATCACAAACCGTAACTTCTAAAATTGAGGTAATGTCGTTCAGCGTGCTGAAAATATACATGTATTTATAAGTTTGGGTATTACTATATTTAGCTGTTAATATACATTTCAATAGTAATAACGAAGACAGTCAAAATTAAAGATCGGTATGGTATTGAATGCGTTGCAAATTATTTTGTACTCTAAGAGTTTATTCCTACAATAGAGGCAATGAAATGACACAAAAAGTACTATGTAGTATGAAAGAATTATGTACAATATGAAGTGTCCAAGATTTCCCAATACCCAATTAAAGAAAAAATAGGAGATATGAAGTGTCATTAACATAAAGATCGACAGCTGACAAGCGCTTTTAGAAATTAGTGTAATTTGTTACTTACTTACAACGAAAAGTTACTTACAACGAAAATACTTTCATCCAAATGGGACAATTGGTTTTATAGTCCGTAGGTGTTTGAATTCTCTCGTTGTTGAGATTCAGAACGCAGAACCAGTCATTTCCGGGAAGACCTTTAGCGCCGTATACAATTACTGAGAGGTGACCTACGTTTGAAATGGGACCGTTAAGACGATACCACGCCTGAAATATTTAAATTTAGTCTTAAATACTTACAAATAGTCTGAATGAATCTTAATTATGATGTCTATTTTGGTAGGCCTAGCGATCGTTCAATGTAATGAAATTTAAGCGTTAAGGGAAGTGTATTTTAGTTTATTTACTTATTAAATGTAATTTGTAATTAGAAGGGTTTTTTGGTTTAAAAGATGATATCCATTAATCTTACTTACATATTTATCTCTAATAGCAGCTTTTTCCTGTGTCATAAGAGCTTCATCGATATCATAAACACTGTTAATTAAAGAAGTCCCGGTTATTGTAAGTAATATGAAAAGCTTCATATTCGTGGTGTAATCTAATGTTATATTCATTTTGTGAGTAGTCTCCTTTTCGATTTCCGACAAATCAATAATAGTTCTGGAATCAAATTTTACATCATAATTTGCTGCTAATTTGTGTTAGCATAATTTCTTTATATTAATTTGTATCAATAAAGGAGAAAGTAATTATGAAATCATCTGTCTTACCTTCCTAGAAAATCATCTTTGTCATTCACTAATATTTCTAAGATACTGTCATCGTCAAACAGATTAAAATGGTGAATTTCTTGCCACTTAATCACTTTTTCGTGACTCCTAACTGTTTTCGATTTACGTTTTTCGGAGCCCAATCTAAAATGTTCGTTAAACTTTAAAATTATAGAAAATTTTATAAATATCCTCTTTTTTTGATTAAAACACACATTATCATACATTAAAAAGCATTACATCATAAAAGTAGTGGACTGTGGAAGTTCTCAATATCTGGGGTAAGCCTATGTTCAGAAGTGGAAGTCGATGATGATGACGAAATTGATGTCAACATTAATATTACAGTAACTTTGGCTATTTTTATAATATGCACTAAGAATGCTCTTACCGAAAACGACATCCTAGAATTCGGGGCTTATCTTCGGGTGTTTCTTCCAGACCTGTAGCTTCAATGAGAGCAATTGTGACTGCGGCAATTTTAGTTCTCTTAAAAGTCCTCAACGGTTCATGCTTTGCATTATTGCAAAGAATAAACTGAAAAGAGTGATTGTATTATTAAATCAAAAACCCTGTATCTAGATTTAGTTAACTCCACTTTTTAGTCGAATTGCGAGAGTTGTAAAGAAATTTTATGTCTTCTAAGATAATATAATGTTATTACCCGATCTACTCTGTTTAAGGAATCCCTTTTTTCTTCCTTTTTCTTTTCTTTGTTTACCTTGTCTTTATCTTTTCGCTTTTCTCTAGTTGCTTTTAGCCAACCAATTCTTTTTCGAATAAGTCTTGGTGGTGGAGTCCGTGGGAGGGAGTCATCTCCTTGAGACATTTCATTTAAACTGGTTTTTAAATAAAAACATTGAAATTTTATTAATATTGCAAAAGTATTACACGGTTATTGTTTAAAAAAAAATTGTTACTCGTCAGCATATGTATTTATCTTATTTACAGAATTCCTACATAAATATAAGTATACTTACGATTCTAAACTTGTATTTAAGTAGTTACTGCCAAAGAAATGATGATCAACAGATTTATCATCATTGTCACTTTCAGATCTATCATATAAATTTGATTGTGACACAGACTCTGTAATTGTTGCTTCATTATAACATATTTCTTTTAAAACGATATTGTTCCTGTGATATATTTCATTAGCTGCTTTAGCACGGCTGCAGATTAACTTTCCATTTTCAGGCGTTTTTACACCTTCTTCGTCTATTTTGGTTAGGTCACTCACACTTAAATATTTTCTTGTATCCTTGTAAGAATCCTCTTCATTGAATGTTGTCAACATATCTATTGATTTTGATTTTTCTAGTTTCTTTTGCATTTCATCATGCTTGACTCTCACTTTTTCATGTAACCTTGCAAGTTGTTTTCTCATTAGTGCATTTGTATCAATTTCCATTCTTCTAATTTTGAAATTTATTAAATAAATATCAATTTATTTCACCACATTTGTCACGAGGTAGATACACTATATAATGCTTTACAGTGGCTGTATTGATTGGCATTTGTGTCGTATTATCATTAGACTTATCTTATCATATATTTTTATCGATTACCTATGTGTGGATGGCCGCATGCGATTATTTTTGTATGTTTGAATGTAGCTTAGATATATTTGCACAATTCCTTCCATTCTTGGATTTCCATATCTCAACGCCGGGCTTTGATTTTTCATTGACAGACTTTTATTGAATAACAAAAAAATTGTATTCCACATAATTATCCAGTTTTAATTTCGCAAACGTTCAAGTAAGGCATAGTCTGCCGATGTGGTAACATTTCTGTAATTAACATCCGTAATCATTATATTTTAAATACAGGTAATATGTATTTTGCATTTCAATGATAATATTAATCATTATTTGCTTAGCATCGATAAGCGAAAGACAATTGAAATTTATGGTTGCAATTAGATCCGGGATTTGGTAAAAAGTAATGCAATATACCTTATATTTGTCTGCCTTTATATTGTGCTCAAGGAAACGCTTTTCTATGTATAATATATGCATAATAACGTAGCTTAAATCTATGTAGAGATCTTCCGTTCCTGTATTCGAATATTTTTTGACATCCAGAGCGGTGACATCAAAGCAATAATTAATTTCTAGGTACTGCGAGAGCCGACATTTGCATCTCTATGAATTAATTTTGTTTCGTATCAGGATAGCAAATTTAGATAGACTATTTTAATCAATAATAAATAATCTGTCAATCTGTTACCGTTAACAATCGGTTCGGTAGTATCGGATATTACCCCCTACAACAAAAAATTATAAACTGTTTTAACATTACAATAGATATAGTATTATTGAGTAATTTACAATAGATATAGAAATCATAATATACAAATAAACTTATTGTGTGAATATTATTAGAAAAAAAATTGTTAAATGTCAGTTATTCTCCATAACATATTGTGCACCTATCTTGTCTCGACCAGTACCTATGTCATTTAAAAGATAACATAGTGTACTCACTATCAGCTACTTTTGTTTGTAATTTTGCGTTTTAGTGTAACTGAAATAAAGGCGATATTGAATATATAAATTTTGCCTTTGATCTTATATTATTTTTTTTTTTAATTTTTCGGAGGTTCTCAATTCAGTTGTATTCTTATTTAAGTTTATAACTTCAGAACTCCGTCATTTATTAATACATACATACATCCATACATACTGTCACGCCAGGTCCCCAACGGGGTAGGCAGAAAGCACCGAGTGCCAAATATCTCTGTCCTTGCAAACCTGACGCGCTTAATTATTTTTTTTGTCATTTTTTAATGGATTCGGAAAACTCTTTTTGTGGTTGGGAGAATATACTTGCCGTAGAGTCCTATTTCAATGTAAGAAAAACAACTTTCCCTATAAGACGAGACCGGGGTCAGCGAAGCAATAAAAGGGTTGAAAATGACTAAACCAGCTAAGTACCTACTCTTTGTTCTAGACCCGATAAACCGTGGCGTATATTAAATGTACGTTTAAAACGATGTCTAGACTTGTTTTTAATTAAATAAACATGTCATAGCGATAAAGGGAATTACCTAGCGAGGATAGCGATCGAATTTTGTATAGTTGATAATGGGGTATGATGTATGTGGCTTATTTTAGATGTTTGTTGAATGGATATTTTTATTTTAATAATACCTTTGTTTTCGTTAATACCAAAAATACCATCATACTGGTTATCACTAAACTTTTATTACTGGATAATTTTAGACTATGACTGTAACTCTAGGTATAGTATAATATACCTACCTAGTATAATATACTTACTGCAATCGATGCAATGTTTGTTCGCATTAACGTAGATTACTATGGCAACGAGATAGATTTATGTACTTCAAGAACCTTATAACGTAAACTGGTGGTCCGCCCTAGCTTCGAACCGGAAAGAAAAGGAATGGTAAAAAAACTCAATATGTACCGGTTGCTTATTATTATCTACCTAAATAATTCCTCTTTCATAAAAACCGAGTAGGTATGTTTCTAACTTTATAATTTTACACCTTGAAAGACGCTTTAGGTTGTATTTATAACTATTCGAGTAGCGTGTTATCACTGTTTACATCATTGACATAATATACTCGTCAATTCTTTTAGCGTTGCGCTCCTCAACACGTGTCTTATTAACTCAGAACGATAAGTGTTAAAGGCCGTAGTCAAGTGCGGCTGAACCGATTTCGCACTCAAAGGAATATGGACGACTCCCGGACGCTACAAGTTCACTCGTTTATTGCTACAGTGATGAAAGAAAACAGGCAAATTCCATTTAAACGGAGATCCGCATACCTCCATAAAGATAAAGGTTTGGCCCGAATCCTTTGGGATTTCGACCCCAAAAATCACGGAGTCAGATCGTGAAATGTAAATCAGTAAGCAGTGTCTAGTAATACGATTGTGACAGATGGTTATTGTAAGTTCTACGATAGGTTTGATGTAGACTAAAGAGAGAAAGAAAACGATTTAAAGATATTATTAGTATTAAGAAATTAAAAAAAACAATCATATAATATTCCCGTGCTCTTCTTTTGCCGTTTGATTTATGCAGATATATACTTCGAGCTGGAATGTTATCTAGAAAATGCACTTAAGGTTGCAGTGCAGGAAACGCTTGTATTATGCAAGTACTTGGAACGTTAAAAGCGATTGTTTGGATTTCATTATGTGTTGTTATAGTTGTGAGTTACTTATCATTAATGTTATACGTAACTATAAAAGAGGGTATACACAAACTGCGACGTGCCAAAGCAATGCTGATACAAATCGACTTGTAAGCCATCATTGCAGCCATTTAATACTTTATGAAGGCGCTATAGTTATGTAGTAGTTCTTCGAATGGTGACAGCATACTGCAGCTGAATACAAACACAAGAAATCCATATTCATATAACATCTACAAGACCTAAGGTCTTTTCTCGTTGTCTTTTTAGATACGGTTACGATGTCCGAGTTTACCAGTTACTTAGTGAAGATTGCAAACTTCACATACCATTGGTAACATAAGGAGAATTTCAACAGCTTATCATAAAATGTTAAACTCATAATAATTTTTGCAGCTGTCGTAATATGTGATAGTAGATAAAATATTAAAAGTGAAGTCATTATACTTGTGGTGGCATCTGTTATCACTACATAGTATAAAACAGAGTCGCTTTCTCTGTCCCTATGTCCCTATGTATGCTTGAATCTTTAAAACTACCCAACGGATTTTGATGCGGTTGTTTTAGCAGATAGAGTGATTGAAGAGGAAGGTTTATATGTGTAATAACATTTGTATAATAATATATGCGCGGGACGAAGTCACGGGTAAAAGCTAGTAGGTAATAGAATAAACTGTCGCTACTATCAAAACCTCTATTTCATTGTTAATTTATATTTAACATACATTATACGGTATTCACATAGTGCAGGTATTCATTATAAATCGTTTAACATTATGAACAGTTGCAAACACATTTACATAGACCATGATTCATATGAGGTAGTGACATGTCGTGCATTTTCACCGCTACGTGCTAGAGCCTCATAACTTCAACGTGACGTGACAGAACGACCCGCTTCCAGCTAAGGACCAATCCTAATGTCAACGAAATATATGTGTAGAAGGATAAAAGCTAGATATGTAGGAATACAGAAAGCTGGAGAAATATCGGAATTTTACATACTGTATGTATTTCTGTATTGTATTTCTATGCGTCATTGTATTGATATTTTGAAAAAATAATCGGAAGCTTTTTTAATCATTAAATAATTTCTGTTTGTGTTTTCAGCAAACCGGTAACAGTGCGATTAACGATAAAATTATTATCTGTAAAAACTTTTGTAAATCAAAAAAATCTCTCTTTTATGCTTCGGCAATAAGACAGATGCTTGAGCCGCGATAAATTACCCCCGTTCTTGCTGGTCTGTTGCATTTGAAGTACTCCACATATTCTAACATGTCTGACGCGTATATATTGGTAAGCATACACGTTACAATCATGTAGCTGTTTCTAGAGGCTTTGAGAAAAACCTTGGCTCATATTTATTCTCAGTTTATAGTTTCGATCCTGTTACTTTCATCGTTGTCGTTAAAATACGGGCTCGTCTATTAGAAAGAAAAAAACACTTTATTTATAGTCTACGACAGCACATAATACAAACATAATAAAAATAAAATAAAAGAGGTTGTAATCTTGTGTTTTAGTTAACCTTTTATCGACCTTGCGACTCATTAAGTCCAAAGATTGTAGAACAATTCAAAACACAATACAAGATCTCACAACGTATTGTAAGTTAAGTTTCGGGTACAAAATAACAATAACGAGCTGAGCTGCGAGCAAAAATGTCGTACTAAACAATAAATGGGTTAAAAATACTTTTACAGAGTCACGCACAGGAAACGATATCAAGGGACATCTGTACCCCTCCGTCCAATATATGATAAAAGTGGATGAGCCTCATAAATTTAGAAGGAGACGTTCCAATACCGCTAACACGAGTCCTTTGGAGCAATCAAATTGTCATTCGTACCACGTGGACGGAATCCCTATAAACCTCAAAAGCAATCTGAAAAAAAATATTGAACCATTTGTCATTTCACCCTGCACATTCATGAAAGCGCTATTACCTATATAGAATATATTATGTTATATATATTTCCAACGCAATGAATATTTCCTACTGAATTTCAACATTAAGTCAAGTTGAAGCGTAGATCGTAAACAGGTAGTTAGTTAGGTATTCTGGTATATGGTCTTGTTATAGTAGTTGATGGATAAAATAAAATACCAACTGGCTATAGAAGTGAATAGCAATGAACGTTTTAATGATAAAACTTTAGTAGTATACTAATTGATATTAGTATACTACTAAAGTTTCTACTTGGTATTGTAGTATGTAATGAATAAAAATGCTTTTTTAACAGTGCAATTACCTTTATTAAAAGAAACAGAAAATAGGATACAGGAACGGACCACTTACTAAAGCGTTTCTAGACAAAGAGTCTTTACACATCTAGAGGGAGGGAAGTCTCGTCGCTGGTAACCATGTTATAAAGCAATGGCGGAAATTGACATTTAATTGTCGCCATGCAATATGGCAAGTGGATTTTTTAAATGAAAAAAGCTTTTTGTGCAAATTCAAACGATCCTGTATGTCTTGCATCTCTTATTTATAATTCATACACATCCATTCATATCTCTTGTGAACTATTTTATCTTTTATCAGAAGTAAAAATAAACAATTTTTATCAAAAATAGAGAAAAATTATCAAAAATACGTAATGTTTATCACAAAATAAACAATCTATCTGTTAGTAAAAGAGTTTATAGAATCGATCCGCTATTTTAAGAAATTATCTCCTACAAAAAAAAAAACAAATTTACAAATAAATCAAACTAACAAATCCGCACTTTGTACATTTTGATCAAATACCTACCCTAGAAGAACTATTAAAACTTTGACTTAATATTTAATTATACGTCTCAAGTTCATTATTGTGGGAACGAACAAATCTCATTATTACTTACTGCCAACCCTAATCGTTAATAGTATGAGGCTGATAGAGGGAGGTTCTCTTGTGCAGAATTACGAGTACATATTAACGCCTGTGGTTGATTTCCCGGGGGTGTCAGTACATCCTCACACTCCATAACGTTTAATGCCTGAGCATTTCAACAGGATCCCCCCATATTGGTTCAAATAATAGCCCCTAATTAGAAATGTTTCTGTATGATTTATTTCAAAAATTTGCTTTTATAAAATATGTTCCCATTGTCCAAGCGTTTGTCACGCTGTTTGTTAGTTATTGATGTATTTTAAGATTTCCTTTTCAATTAGAAATGTATCGGTACTACATATAGACGCAGAGCCTAGACAGAGACTGATATAATAGGCCTGTTGGGTATAATTATAACATTATCGTGAGCGCTCCTAAATAGAATTCCTTGACATTGTGATGACCTTCCCGTCGAAAGTCGAACCCGGAACTCCGTTCAACCCGAATCCAGGGTAAAGTATCATAAGTACGTACCTTTACTTATGACATCTTATGAAAGGCTTACGCTTTAAAACGCTCAGAGCGTTGCGTACATGGAAGTAAGTCTCAAAGGCTGATTTCCCGCGAGAGGGCGCACCGCACTGGTTTTAATTGCCGTGCCATTGCCATTCTAACGGTATAGGTAAAACTGTATTTTTAACTTAGATTAATTGTCTTAGGGCTAATTAAGCATTAAAAATAATTTAGGTATATCACATGGATATCAATGTAGGACATAGTATTTAGTATACATAACATAGGATAAAACAACACGGAATGAAGGCGAAAAGCTGATATTGTACATTATTTTTAAAGTTTAGCTACTTGCGAATAATAGGTGTGTGAGACATAGATACACATTTATTTTACTACTCTGTGTTGTTACACACTGAACATAGATGGCGCTATGTGTAAGAGCGAAGCGTTACGGTATGCAGTCACGGTTTTGTATTTATTTTAAAATCTTACATGTGTGTGTAATTTGTCATATGATAATTTAGTAATAATAGTT
>DWDX01002176.1:0-15884 GCA_018245675.1 Agara michaeli
TCCCGCGCATATATTATTATACAAATGTTATTATACATATAAACCTTCCTCTTCAATCACTCTATCTATGAAAAAAACCGCATCAAAATCCGTTGCGTAGTTTTAAATATTTAAGCATACATAGGGACATACGGACAGAGAAAGCGACTTTGTTTTATACTATGTAGTGATGATAGGAAAATTTGACCACTGAAATAATTATTTGTATCTATTAATTGCCCATTTTAGATGGTGTTCAAAGTGCTTGTACTGTGATATTCGGCGTTGGTGGCTTATCATCGAAAATACCTTTGATGTAGCTACATTTAAACCCATACATGTATAGGTAATATCGCGTAAACTTTGTTACAGTAGAGCGCGCTAAGTAAAAGACTTAGACATGTTTACAAGGTTTAGTGGTTTTGGGTTGCATACTGCGGTGGGGAGCACAGCGCGTTACACGTCAGGCACGCGTCTTTAGATATTTGATATGACATTATACTATTTCTGTTGTGAGGCGGGATGCACCGGGTTGCGGCGTGATGCGCTCGGGTGCATGCAAATGGTGCGTGGAGATGTGTAACGTAGACTTGCTCGCACTCGTCTGCCACCCTCGTTATGAACAGGAGATGGTATGGAGACTAGTTTGATACAAAGGTAAGGTTTTATGTTTTGGTTTTCGTTATATCTTAAAAATCGATGTGTATTGTTAGTACGAAGATGTTTCGTTTACATTCAATATGGTAATATCTTTCGATAAAGCCACTATACACTTAAAATTTCAAGGCTTATTAAGAATAGCGGAAATAACAATGAAAACATTTTTAATGCTTTAAATTTAAGCTTTGGTATGTATTGAGTAGGTACTCACAAAATACACAGTTTTGTATATCTAAGCCAATACCTCATTTGTATACACCCAAGTTAATATCTAAACTTGCATTCACAGATTATGGTCACGTTTTCTAGTAGGTACCGACGCAATGATTATATTTTATCGAGGTTACCTATGAAAAATAATATGCTGGCTATTACAGTTTTCCTAGGTTAGGTAGTTGCACTGAACACTGTATATTCCGAAGCACTAGTATAGATTATTTTTATTTGTATAAATTTACTCAGAAGATAATTTTATTAATGATACATTTTCTTACAAGTAAAAATAAAATATGGCATTTGATAATAACATCTCTAAGGATTTTTGTTATTCTGCTTAGTAAAACTAAAAATTCGATTTTCTGCATTATGCAAACTGCGACGGCCTTATATTATTTTTCGTTTTTCAATCTCGTGCTCGAAAGAAATTACTTTTAGACTCATTAAGAGGCACTCCAATAGTTTTCTGTTGGCATTATATTGTCTCCAGAAGCTGCGGTTAATGCCGACTAATACGATACAATACATAAATTGTTTCTCACTACTTTTTGTGATACGACACAGATGTGCTTAAGTGAAAGTGATATTTTAGTAACGACAGTCGCTCTGAGAACAACTCATCATCTTTGTTATGCTAATGCGTCCAATTTTACAGCTTTTCTGCAAAAGGGCTGGCAGCGTACTCATTGTTACAGTTTCGGTAAGCATTAGCATGTGGAATGTTCCGAGAATTTGAACCGATTGTACTAAAAAAATATTTCATTTTTGGGCAATGTCGGAAGAATCAAAAGGTAGGTAAGTATTTATTGTTATTGTTAAATGGCAATATGCACGGGGCACGGCCGGCGGCGGGCGGTCGGCGCGGTAGCGTCTTCGCCCGTCTAATGAGCAAGCGTGTTCGCCTCAATTACACACGGCACTCTTATTCACCGGCAATTTATTTCATTTTTGCCTGTGATCGCGCCTTATTGAGAGCCTTTTTATCTTATTGCCTTCGTGGGTCTATAATACACGTTCTGTTACTTGCAAATGAGATGCCCCGGGAACGTGTCGGGCAGGGCTCGGTCATGACGCAGTTAAAAATAATTAACATTTTTCCTTTACGTGTTTTTTCTATTTAAGCCGAAGCTTGGGAATTTAGAAGAATTATATATATATATATATATACATATTTGATAAAAATATTTGTCGATTCGCACAATGGATGTCTAAGGTATGCATACGTGTGGAACAGACGTTAAATCCGCTGTGACATTAATGTTGGGACGAGTTATAGTTTATAGAGGATAAGAAGACATTTGCCAAGCCAATAGTGTTATGAGTAGCAGCGTCATTACAATAATAACAATTTCTGATCCGTTGCCAAATGGGTGTCAGAACCGACAAGATACGGAGTGGGTCGGAGAAAAAATAGTGTATTCAAAATATTATGAAAAATGTTTCTTAAAGTCTTTCGAGAATGTTCAGATTGCCTTTAAAATTTAAAAATAATGAACATATGTCATGCGTTATTCAAATCGTAACATATTTTAGTTAATAGTTCTTGGACTAATTTACATAATTTCCTAAGTCTGCGAGTTTCATTTTCTACTTTACATACTTCGCTTTAACATTATTATGACATATTATAGCCAATTGTACCTAATGCTCATAGAAATAGTAGCAAGGCAACTTGAGATAATCTATACCATCACGTTAGGTTCCTAACGAGGTAGGCAGAAAGCAAGGAATGCCAAATATCTCTGCACTTACAAAACATTAATATATTATGTTATTATTATTATTATTTATATTATTTCTGAGGTAAAAGTTTAGAATCATTTCCGGTGTTTACTATAGTTCTATACCATTACTGTTGTCTGTTTTATTAATTAATACAATAAATTGTTCATTATAAATGAAATTAATGTGAAAATGTGACATAATTTGAAACACAGGTGCTCGTAAATGGCGCGAGACCTTATTAAACAAGTACCTACCCATCGCTATAAATGTGACTTCTGATCCGTGTGTTAATCACTACTCTTAATTAGCAATTTAAATATATAGACTAATTAAGAAAATAAGTCTTTATAAACTTTTTGCTACCTATAACTTACACAGTGTCTACGAAAGTTAAAAAATGTTGGTTACTTAGGTTGAAATATATTAAAAAAAAACGAAAACAAGTTTTGATGTTACTCAATTCACAATTAGCAAGCACAATAACATTATATCGCACTTAATATGATCCTTTAATTGTATGTAAATAATAATATTCATTGTATCTGTCGTAAAAAAGGAATATCACGTGTGACGATGTAATTTTTGCTTGTTTTTGTAACATTTTATTACATTTGGAACACAAGGGTAGAATCGTAAATTAAATGAAAGATCCATCAGTTCGGGAAGGAGTAAATCAAGGCGGACGGATTGCCCCTAATAAAAATTATAAGAGGCACAATGGCTCGAATGTGCGTCGGGACCGTCAGGAGCTGTAAACTCTAGCTATGTTTGTTTATGATGCACTAAAATATGTTATAAACTAGATAAGTATAATCTAAATAAAGCTGCGTATAATTAGTATCATAATATTTGTGTTTGTTCTATACGTGGGTTCTACTGGTCCCTACCTGGTAAGTATTAATAGTTGTCTATTACTTAATTAATTTGCACTCGCAATATTATTAAGTAACGTAGCGATATAAAAAGTGAAATGTTAAGTTAGCCGGGTTCATTGTTTCCCAAATAAAAGTTTAAGTAATAATAATATTGGTTGAGAGGAAAGAAATGAATGTGCGGTAATATTTCTTTGTTCGCGCAGCCAATGGAGCGCGCTCGACGTTGACGTCTTGCCGAGCTTTTTGTTGTGCTCTTATTATATTTTTTGGTGGCATTTTTTGGATGATCTTATTTGTTGGTTCAATACCTGGTCGTAAATCTGTTGAGGATGAGGAATAGGCAGGTGTGCCAACCCTTTCGAGATGTATTTACCGTATCCAACTATGTATCAACGCAGCCATTTTGCGTCATATTAATAAAATATTTTAAACTGCGATGGCTTATAATTCAAATGTGTATCTAAATTGCCTTTTCGGGTGCATTGACATGAAATATTAGGTACAACTCGAGGTTGGAAATATTTTTACTAGACAACGCAATTTACTTACCAATTACATAAGAAGACATTAAAGTTAACCTATAACAGGTAAACACGTCAAATTTGTAACATAAACTGTTTTAATACACTTGTAGGTATTCTGGCTACAGACTGTAAGTTACTCTTGCAGAAGGAATGTTTCTATAACAGTTACTTCCAGTTAAATTAATTTCGTATTTAGAGGATGCCCCATTTATTACATTCACAAATGTAAATGAACGCTTTCGACTTACTCGTTTACGTGAGAATATTTGTATTTATTTTATTTATGGAGAGAGCAGCGCGAGGGCGATGTGTTTATGTATCTTTAGATTAAAATACGAGTTTACTTGGAGTTCCTCTGAAATCCATTAGTTAATATTGATTATCTATTGTAACAAGGATTTGGGATTTAAACGTTTTTCGAACAAAATCAATTGTTTATCCGGTTATCCATTTCTAACAATATTGCGTAGGTACGTTTATATTGAATAAATCTTTGTAAAACATCGGAAAGAGTATTATTTTGGCTCTTTATCTTTAGAGCTCTGTTAATGAATAGACGTGAGAGGAAAAGTACTTCAAAGTAATTTATATCAAATGTTCATAAATATTATTTTAATAAACACCAAGCGACATTACTATAGTATTTAGAGCACATCACAAGTAGGTACTATAGTTGTTATTATTAAAGTTGTAGTTGACTAAATAAAAGTGTGTAGATGTCAACTAATTGTTTACTGTCAAAAGAAGGTTTCACCACGTGTCTTTCAGCTGTCGCGAACGTTATATGTGAGATTTACGAAAGTACCTAATATTTCTAAAATTTGCTTCAACTTAGTAAGCTCTGTTTACAGTCTGTAAATAATTTAGCGAGGGAAACATTGACGGAATATTATAGCTGGTGATAATTAGACTTCTTCATTTTTTCGTGGGCACAGTCTATAGGTAACAGTTTGGCTATCATGTCCAATGAGAATAAATAGTACAATAAATAGTGCAAACAATATTAGGTACTAACTAACAATACAATACACAACTTCGAGTTGAGATACTTTAGGTGAGTTCTAATAGTGATCTTTGACTACTCTGGAATGTAGTTTTAGTTGCTATCTAAGAATGTTACGAAATCTAGTATTGGACGAAAGCTTAATTTCTTATCTAAGTATAAATCTGTATCGTTACACGTGTAGCATAATTCTGTGTCTTTTTGTAGTTCGTTTTAAAATTCCCTTAAACTGGGTACAGTATTTAATGATATTCCACAAATGCTGTTTAGATTTATTTGTAAATTGAAAGAATGATTTTTATGTCAATTTGTACTTAATTTCTAATAAGATTAGCTCTTTTATTATAATTTTACATTTTGAAAATCTAGCCATACCTACTTTAGGATATAAGTATGTTAGCCAACACAAAGACGACTGCAATTATCGCCTGTATACTTTAATTAAATCAGTCTGCATTTTTAACTGATACTGCGACTGATATACATATGTGAAAATTGTTTATAATACAATAAAGAAATGAATACTTTATTCGAATACTCGCTCCAAATACAGGAAATACCTATTGTTTTTATTACCAACTTATTTTGTATATCTTTCAAAGTCCAAATAAATTGAATTTGTGTTGAAGTTAAAATACACATATGTATGTAATTGAATTATTGTACTTGTAAGCGCGCAACAATGATATATACATACCTATATCCAATATGTACTTATGTGCAGTGGATCTTCTGGCACATTCCTTTGAATGGAGTCATTAAAATCGAGCTGAATAACGTCTTTATAAGATGTTCTTTCTGATGTCAACTTTAAAATTTAATGCGGTGAGTTATTGTTAGTACATTCGTGACGATTACATGCGCGCTAACGAATTTATGTCCCACTTGTCTTTCGCCCTCACTGCGACCATCATAATGTCTGAAATCAGTATTTTTGGATCTTTATTGGTTTTCAAAAGGACTGTGAAAGTGGATTTGGTGAAACTTATAAAGTGTAATAAGAAAAGTGGTACCTTTATATTTATTTATTGAATGAAACCAGATGTTTCGAAATAACTTTAATTTCCTTTCGTCGAGCTATAAATGCATAGGTGTGTGATAAATGAATAATGTAGGTAAGGTAGCTTACATATGAATGTAGGATAGTAGGTACACTAGCTAGCAAAAGGTTATTGATTTATTTTATAAACGCATACATGACATGAATTATCATGTAAATATTCACAAGATGTAGTAAAGATGAACCGTCTGTTTGTTATAAGTAAATATTCAAACATGTACGTACTGTTCTGATGTGTGCATATCAACGAACGAGTCGAACTCGGCTGCTACTCCGTAAAACATAAATATTATCGTTTAGAAGGCCGTTCTCAATCGAACTTATTTTTCCGACTGCCGACAGTTATTTCATATAAATTAATGGCGCAAGTCGTCACGGCGCAGACGCCGACCTCTATTTATAAACTGACGAATGAGACGCGGCGAGCGCACGCGCACGCGTCCCATCATATTCCAATTACAAATAGCTGTCATCATCTCTACCAAACATGTTCTGTTTCTCGTGTTTTAAGTAAACTTCTTTTCGGTCTCACGTACCTAATATTTTCACGTAGCGCACAGAGTTCAGGCGATCCTATTTTACGCGAACCAATATATGTAGGTCAGTGTTGGCGAGTGCGAATGAAAACGGCGTGTTTCATGTATGCGTGCGGTTGGCGTCGTAACAAATAAAATTATGAATTATGATATTATGGATCTCGACGAGCATCTCTGTTACACACGAGAAAACGGAAAGCGAGCGAATGAGACGCAGGGCGGCGCACCGCGTCGTTCCGACTTCTAAAGGGTTATTATATATGAATTATGATGACGCCGGTTCTCCGTCGGCGGTAATATCGTTATGAATATGCCTGTGCTCCTCTCGCTCATTGGTGGAAGGCACGTCCGCCTTAGATGTTGCGGGAACGCCTCCGGTGGTCTTTTTTATTCCTGTATTGACATTCAGATATGCACATTGCGAGTGACGATGCACAAGCTGTAATATTTTGCCTGGAACAGAGATAAGTCGGGCGAACGAGCGGTCGCACCGAGAATTTGGGATGCAAATACAGCAGACTGTCGTATGTAAACGAACTTATGCTACTCATGCGGTATAGCGCCCGCTATGAGACCCACTCAGACGTTTCCTGCATTATATCAATTTGCATTTCAGCAGGTCTACCTATCCTACACAATGAATTCACGTAGGCACGATAACATTGGCCAGTATCCAGTTACAATTAGAAAGCAATATTGAAAACGATTTTAATGTGCTCCTTTAGAGTTTTCGTCGATTAAGTTTAGGAAATCTGCTTCTTATAAGATGCCTCTACGTGTTAACTAAATCTTGTAAGATTTAATGTAAACAACTCACAAAATGTTAGGATTATAGTGAGATGAACACAAGAATTTACAATCCTATATGAATAGTAACGAATATTTACAGGTAGGAAATTTTTACTTATTATAATATTTTTTAAATGCGATATATGAGTACGAGTACTGAGTACCTACTTTTATGTACTTGGATAATGAAATTATAATTTGTATTTTTTCCAATAAATTGTTAACATGATACTGTACATTACTTTAAAACAGCGTATATAGCTGCTAAGTGAAAGTTACAGTTGAGGAAAACGCAGTACATGATGAGATGAAGGACAGTAATGTTTCCATGAGTTGGGTTATGTGGGTTGCGTAGACCAGTGCGTGGAGTGAGCAGTCGTGGCATTCACCTTGTTGGCCGCGCGCCAACTGCCATCCGCGGCCGCGCTCGGCCTTTCCGTCTATATGATGTGTTGACAGCAATTCTTCATTATTATTTACGGGAGATTAAGTTCTCTAGAACACAGTTCGGTGGAATGTATTTTAGATTTTAAAGACATGTGTGTGAATTAAATAAACCAAGAATCAATTACACAGGACCAATTTAACAATGCATATACCTACATTTTACTGTTACCTATAACCGATTACCTGTAAATTTACATGTTCTACCGCCGTTTAAGAGGTTTCCCGTATTGTCGCATTTTGTAGCGCCAGGCGTGTAGTTTACACTAGCAAAAAGCGTGTCGTTAAAAAAAGCGAAGCTTGCACAATGGCATAGTAAGAATTTAAATAGTGCAAAAACATAAATAGTTAGTTAATGCTCTAGCACATATCAAGAGCGCATCGAGTGTGACCAATATAATGCTCAGCTGACTACACAATGTTAATTTGATAACGACCACCGTCACTAACCTAACCAGACACGGCTATTTGTTCGTGTAAGATTACAAAAAACTTTTATTGCCACGTACATATTCATTACAACGGAACGGGTACAAACTCGTACCTACAAGACGTAATAAAGCGATTTCCTTGTTCACGGAACGGGCCGCCGTCGCTAGTACTGAAGCCATCTCTTTCTTCTGAGAAAGCTGTGAATTTGTCAAAATTAAAATACAAAGGCCTCGCAAGTATAAGACTGGTAATTAATAAAAGCATTGCGGGAAATAATTGGCTATTGTTTTGGGGCACCGGCGGCAGCGAGCCTTCGCAGCGCGTGTTACCTCACGTTCTTCGATAATAACGATGAAGCTCATATAAAAACTTAACAGAAACGAAATAAAGGAAATAAAATTTTGAGAATTTGAAAAATAAAGTAACGAAGCTTTTTATATTGGATTTCTTATGAAATAGTTTCAGTATCCAAACTTTACCTAAAGTGCGGATTATTGTTAACCAAATCTTTGTGAAATTTTTGCACAATAGGTAGGTACTAAAGCCAACCTATCATACAATGAAAAAATTACGGTTGAAATACTAAAAATATCAGTAATATGTAATGTATAACGTAACGTAATGTATGTTAGTAGCGCATGATGTAACTTTTACACAGACCGCCTTGCACTGTCGCACTGATGATAAGTTGGATTCCCCAATACTACACCCATTAAATGGGCTGAGTATTTCTTTCTCCACTGTACAAAAATAGGGTTTCTTGACATTCTTGGTATTCATCATATTTTATAAGAACATTATGTTCCTATTAAATTAAAATAAGGTATTTTCATGACATATTTTTGCGATCCTCTATTTGTTATTTTGATGCAAATGGCGTTATCCTCTCTTACTTCGCTAGAAGTAAAACAAGAATGTAATCTTCACGATGATGACGAAATGGTCACATTTTATAATTCAGCCTCAATTAATCATTAAATTGAATTAAGCATAATTAAATCTAAATAAAACTTATTTTCTCAAACTGAACGGAATATAACACTTATTTCTTGCTGTAATAGAGCTCTAAATCAACAGTGATCTGGTAATGAACTAATAGAGTTTCGGCAAATAGGTAAACTACTGCACAAAGTTTTAAGGCTTCAAATACAAATGATTTAATTGCTGATCTTACCGAGCGCACTCTTGTGACACATATTAGTCGTGAATATATCGCTTTGCCGTTTTGCACATTGCTAGTGGTATACTTGTCGCTCGAGGTGACTCGGATTGCAATAATCTATCGACACAACTACACGGGCTACACCACATTCAATACATTGGAAGTGTTATCTTGTATACTATCGCCATATTGGACTTTGTTGTAAAATCGATATAGACGGGCGAGACACTCCAATTGATCTCACCGAGGAATAACAAAAGATCGAACGAAATCGTAATCCCTTATTGAGTTCGTTCAAATTAATAAGATTTATTCTAGTGAAATTCGTATTACTGGGCAGTAGAGCAGACATAATAGTACTGTCGCACAGTAATCAACCCTGTTTAAGGGCAAGGGCAATTATTTGGAATCTTGCACGGTATAAAATATAAGCATGTACTTATGCAATGATGGTGTTAGATAAGGATCGATTTCCCAGAATTGCAAGATCATCAAGAGAACTGCATTTGCCATTCCATTACTCTTGATATCTTGAAATGAGCAGAATTAAACGTTCCGTGATTGAATGTGTGTATAATGCAGTGGATGATACTCGATCGATAAAAACAGAATTTCCTAAAGAGCCAAGTTGCATAATTTACTCTGGCCAGATTTGCAACACAAACAAAAACGTAATTATGACTAATTTCACGGCCCAATAAGTATGTGGTTACTTCTTTAAATGGAACCGATTATTAAACTTGTAATTTTATTTTATGTAGGCCCTCAGAATAAATATTTCTTGTTAATCAATACATACTAAGAATTTGATTGATATGCATATTAGAAATTCCTGTTTTTCGCGTTTGGATACTGTAGATGAGACCAAATTACTGTCAATTAATTATATGCCATATTTTGTTCGAACACGAAGCCAGTTCCACTTAAGGTGCAGGAAGAATTCAAATTCTTTTAAAATATTCGCTAGTGTTAAATTTTCATTCATAGTTGATTGGTAACTTGAGATACCTACTGTACTGTTCGCACAGGTTATTTGTAATAGAGGTTAACAAAGTCATTGCTATATTCTTTAATTTAATAAATAATACAAATATTGGATGTTTCGTCTAACTGTTATTAAAGGCCATTATTGGCAATCAAAAGGTTAACCTAGGCCACATTCTGCACCATGTATAGTGGTATATAGTACCTATTTATGTAAGTTTGTAAATACATTTAAAAGTTACGCCCACATTGAATAAAACACAGTTTTCAATTTGCAGAGATATTAAATTAAATTTATAAATATTTTATTTTAAATTGTTGACCGTTTCAATGAATCATCTACGATCTATTGTAAAATAACGGTTAAACAGCGATTAAGGCACAAATGTAGCAACTGGTTTCAATGAGTTGATAAATATCTATTGACAAATTATCTTTTTCTAAAATGTAAATGAGCTTAAATAATTTTTGATGTATATGTGCTAAGTGAACTAATTAGTAATATTTCTGCTTATCCTTCTTGGTAAACATATCCACAGACACTTACATAGATATAATTATATGCGCCAAGCGCTCGGAGCGATTCAACTAGGGCGATGTTCAGTCGGAAGTTAGCAAATTATCACTGGCTCGTAAAATTAACGCTTCTTATCGATGGAGAAATAATTTTAGAGTAAAGTTCGCGTACGATTTTGTACATTTCTGTGCGATAACAAAGATCAAAGTCGTGTGACGGGCGTAGGGAACACCGCTGAACTTATTTAAAACGTAACAAAATGTTTTCAATTTTATTGCTGATTTTATGTTGAATTCTTTAAACACGTATAGTGGGGTGCGTGTATATCCCGTGTTGGTGGCGGTGCACACATTTGATTTGCACGGTGTACGATAAGCGATACGCGTCCTTAGTGTAGTGCAATAAGGGTAAAATTTGTGAATGTTACGGAGAGAATCTGAAATTTGCCTGCTGGAAGTGGCAGTTCCAAGATAAGATCTCACGATGCCGCAATAAAAAGCGCTCGTAGCTCGTCCGTTGTGTAATGTGCATTCAAATTGCATTGTGCGAGAACTAATTCGCTTTAGGCCGATTCGCATGTTACGATAAACACATGTTTCGATTAAAGGCCTGTAACGCCTCGTTGGTCCAGTCGCTCACTTTCCTTGAGACAGTTGAGTCTGTTCTGTAGTTATTACGATATATATTTACAATTATCAGATATATTACGTATACATATCGTATAAAAAATCAAAAGCCTACAATAAAATTACGTTATTAAAAAACTTTGCACCTTCAAGTACGTAACGTGCAAAGTTAGGAAATGCAAAACCAAGTATTTTTAATTTCGGATGATTTTGGTTTTATTAGTGACAGAGTGCTTTTATAAAGTGATATATTACAGTCGGCTGCAAAGTTAATCTAAGAGAAATTTTATTGAACAGACAGTTCAATTCTTTGGCTTTATTCAATCTAAATGTCATGCGAACGTTCCTAAGGAGGCACTTGAAGAGAGACAAACGCTGTATGCAAGATAAGAGTATGACAAAAGCTATTGTTCTGTAGACCAATTACTCGTAGCTCGCGAATTACCTAAGCCTCATAATATAAATTAACCGACGGCAAACAGCGGAAAGATTTCTCTAGTTATACGCCAACACAACAATTATTCGTAAATCACTTTACTATATGTTGAAATTTACGAGAAACAGCACACCGAGGCGCCGACCCGCACTTTAACGTTCTTCCAGCACCACGCGATTTGTTACTAATAGCCCTATATCATAAGGTTTACTTTCTTTTTGATTCAAGCCTGTTGGTAGAGAACACGAAATTCGTAGCAAAGGAGAATATGCATGGCGATTTCGTGATGAATATTCATTTCCTACGGGGCATGAAATTTATTGTGTTTTACATTTATATTCAACTCAGCTGTCTTATGTAACGGTAGCGGCGCGGCGGCGCGGGATTAGCGAATTGTAAACGTTCATACATACTATGTTCGTATACAAAACTCATCTTTGTGTGCGCTAAATTGTCCATTCGTAAAAACTAACGATATTAAACTCGTTTCATTTATTAGACGACCGTTTAAATCTCATTAACCATGGTTATTCTGAGACGCTATTGCATAGTAACAGTCAAATTTTGGGTATTCGTTCACATGCTCATTGTCGACACATCAAACGAAGACGTGTGTGTGTGATTTATAAACATAATAACATAAGCCAGTGTTCACATTGGGCACGGGGCTCTAGCTCAAATTATTTGACATTTGAAATAAAATTTGGGGCGTAGTTAGTCATCGGCGGTCGAACTCTTCGATCGACACACTTGGCACCTGTCGAATATTTAGCGCATAAATCCATAGCAACCGCTCGATCAAGTCTCGGCTTGATGGATTCTGAGCTATATTTAATCAACGCGGCACGACACGCCGTCACATTGTTCTCTCGATTGGATTGTACAAGTGGCTACCCATTAAAACATATTTCATTAATAAAGCTCAATATTGATAGATCATGATTTTTCATGTTACCAACACGTCAACGCGAACTAAACAATTTTTTACATAACAATATTAAAAATTTAGAACAATCTATTGTTAAAATAATTAAATTGCTAACTTACGACGTTAAAATAATTGAATTGCTAACTTACGAAAAGTCTTAAGATACATTAAATATTCACAATTTCGTATTATGAAATCATTTAAGTAAGCATTAGGTTCTGTCCAAGATCATTAAGATATAAGGTGCAATAATGTAAAATTATGTGCGTAAAAATTATTGTTACAAAAATCTAATCCAGTTGTTAAATGTACTTCATATACCGCAGCAGGGGCGGGCGGGCGCGGCGGCCGGCTGGGCGGACGCGTCGTGCGGCGTGTGATTGCAGCGGCCGCGTCAAACAATTGATTAGTCGCATAAACTCGGTTTGGCGCGCTAACGATGCATCATCCACGCTGATAATTAAATTGTAAATTAGCTAAGCCGATGCCACCTCGCTGCCAGCGCTGCTGCGGTCCCGCGACCGACCGCACCGCTCGTGGTTTGCTCTTCGCTACTTTCATACAAACTTACTAACGCTATGTCATTTAGCTAATGAGACACATTTACTTTGTTTTCTATTAACACGTTTCACTAATCTATATTCTTTTATATTAAAAATGTTTTAAACATTCATATGAACACATCGATGCTACGATCGCCGAAGTAGGTGTAGAAAAAAATTACATAGTACGTATCGGGCAAACCCCGTTCGTACTGATTGCAAAAAATTCAATCTTGTTTCATGGAAATTTAATTTAACATACAAAATGAAAAGCTGCTCGTTCGATATGAATCGATGTCGGCCGACTGACTGCTCGCCTGTGTTTGTGGACGCGATAGTGCTTTGTGTGCATATTGTAATCAATTGTCGAATTGCATCAATTTGAACTTTCAGTTTGCAATTTTGACGTAAATTCATTAATTTGTTAGGACAGGAGCAGTGAATTCGTAATGCACATTCGTTTTATCGTTGTTTGGATATGAACGTACGTTCGTCTGTGTGGAGCAAACATTTTGTTTTTTAAAGCCTGCCTCGCTATTTTTAATCAAGCTCGCTATTTTGCGACATGTTTTGGTTCTACTGTATAGTACATACATTTATGCTATTTTAATAGTATTAGCTTGTTACGTTATAAGAATGATCAAAAAATAGGTATAATATATTTGTATATTGTAGGTGTGTGTGTGTGTACATGAAGTAAATATTCTTTTTATTTGATTTTGAGCTGTACAATAAGTTTCATTGGGACCGTAAGACGAGAGTGCTCCACAAATTCTTGTAACTTCAAATAATATCGATATTGAAAACTGATACATTATCTTTTTTATTGTAACATTTATTTAGACTTGAGCTGCTTGTATGGTAAGAACCAAGTATTATGTAGTCTATTAAGAGCACAAATCTTCAAGGTATATGACTGTAGATCGCGGTGGTTGTTTTCTCATCCGCTTTCGAGTCCCGGGTTCACCTCAAGGCACATACCTGCTCCGCCCGTTGCGCTGCGTCGCACATAAAGTATATTTATAGCGGTTCGACGCACCTATCGCGAGGACAATTCGCGTGCCGATGCCTTGTCAATAATCGTTAATAGATATTTCAGAAGACAATGCAATCGGCTAAGTATAGCTCTCGTGACTAACGTTCCGTCTGTCGCGGCGGCGGCTACACGCATGCTCCACTGTGTTAATCTTATTATGCTCACGAAATTTATTTCACATGGAACTTCTTTGACAGATAATATTCGAACATACCGCTCGTAAGATATAATTAAATTGTATTATTTTTTTGCAAAACGTCGTCTTTGCACGCAGCGGGACAGTTCGGGAGATGCAATATTTTTAAATAAATTCAGAGATTTGGACACAAAGATAACAATGAGCTAGGGGATAAATACTCAAGTAGCGTTAGAAAAAATTCCGCAGTAGGCCCATATGTTGGCAGGCGTCGGAAGTCGTAACTCACAGTTATGATGCGAACGACACCAGTTTCATAAACATTGTTTTTCTTCGTTTCGCCCCTAATATTTATATTTATCAATCCATCTACGCATTTATTTATAGTCCAAAATAGCGAGCTTCCGAGGGTGCCCAAGGGGCTCGCTGTCATTAGGATTTATTGTTTTCTTGGGTCATAGTTTTGCTACCGATTACACCGTCTTAAGTATGAATTTAGATAGACTGCGCGGACCGTAATATTTAGTTCAAAGCTATATTTGTTCTATAAACTTTCTCTATTCCTTCTTTGATACACGGTTTTTTATATCCAAATGTTGCTGTCATTAATTGATATCGCGTTCAAATGGTTTGAAGATAAAATCAAACATTACTTAGATATAAATTTCGATGAGATCCAATACTTAGGTATTAAATTCATCGGTGAGTTGGTAGTTTTAACAGCTTTTATTTTGGTAGAGGCGGTGAGTTGTTATTATTTTTAGAAGTTCGCACACATGGCTGTAATAGCGAGCGAGTTCCAAGGCTTATTTTAATAGATCGGTAGGCAATCAGTGCTTTGATGTGGTCGATATAAACTACTTTGTAAATACCTTAATTGTACTATAATCTTAGGATAATTTTAATTTTGAAGTAAAACTAATTTTTTACCGACGAAAAAAAGAGGTACCCACTTTACATTTTTTTTACCGAGGTTCTTATTTTAATGTTTATTATATTATCATAAAAAACTAATGTATTGACGTATGTTATGACGGAAAACTTTTGATTTTGTATTTCAATTTGTCATTACTTGGAATTTACTTTGCGTCATCCACATAATATCTTCCTATATGATTCAAAGACTTATTAAAGAGGTCGTCGTTTGTTACATCTATATTAATATAAATATATTAGAATCTATTATTTTTGACTGAACAAATAAATAAATAAATAAATTTATACAAACGTATACGCGTCAGTTGGTATTGAGGCAATTCGCCGGCTACGACTTA
>DWDX01002177.1:0-15883 GCA_018245675.1 Agara michaeli
AATAGGCTCACCACCTATTCCATTGTGGGACTTAAACGTAACTGGTGAATTGTGGGGGTGTACTTCACTCCTCTGCCTACCCCTTAGGGGATTACAGGCGTGATGTTACGTTCATATCATCACACAGTTATACTGCCCTCATCAGGCAAGATCATATCTATCCTTACAGATCTACCATGCGTCTTCTATATTTCGCTCTCTGAATGAAGTATGGCAGATACACGAGAGTTTCACCGACGACTCCCCATCAGCTAGTATTCTTTATACATATATCCTTGACTAGACTGAATGAAAAGTTTTGGATGGTAGGAATAGGACTTTTAGTGTAACTCCTTACTAAGCCTTCCAGCCACTAAATATTAATAATAGTATTACTACAGCCAAGGTAGGTAATGTTATATTTTAATGATAAATGCTATTTAAGTGCTTACGTACATTAGGTATTAGCAAAGTTATTGTAGAGCTTGTTTCATATTGCGTTAGTATTATATCGCTGTCGTGCGTAACTACCTATTTCAAAAGTTCTATGTATAACCGTGAAATTTGTATTGTATAAACGTTATATGTTAAACTAGCTGTTGCCCACGGCTTTGATCGCGCAGTAATTGATTTTCCAAATACTAATAAATGCATTATTTTTTGTTGACCAAGCGTGTGAATCTAAATATTCAGGAATCTAACTTTCATGCCGACGAACCTAACCCGTTAGGATCTGGCGTGATTATATAACGATTTCTACTTATTAAATCGCGTGTTCCTTATTTCTGTGCGCTGTGTTCTTTTTTTTAACGTCATTTATTTTGTCGTTGATTATTTTCATGTAGATATATTGTGTCTCATTTACTTCCTTCTTACTTATGTAATTGTCAATTTTTATTATTTTGTTATTTTAATTGCAAAATGTCTAGTCGCTAATTGAAACATTTTATTATGTCTAGTCGTTCATTGAACTATTACGAGCGCCTTTCTAGACCCTTCTAGATTAACTCACTGGTGGGCCGTAATGTTGTGAGCCTTAACAATTTGATTGCAGATTACGTTGTACTTGAAATTCGAGTAAATTTTCGTAACATCATTATTTCATTTAGAAGCATATTAATCTATGGAAAAAATCATTAATGTCTAATCGGTATATTAGATTATTTTACACGCCTCTTACTTTCATTGTTATCAGTGAATAATTGTAGTCATTTATGTTTAACATAAATGCAGGTATGCACTGATTCTAAAGTTTACATGAAAAAATTAATAGTAGATCGATACTAAATGGTAGGAGCAAAAGCTCTTCCGAGTCGGTTAAAGTAAATAAAAGTTTACAATAAATAAAAGTTACATGGTTAAAAATTACAGGTGATATAAAAGTAGGAGATGAAGTTCTTTGTTCTCTTTTAAATCCAGCTTCACTCGTTGGCGTTCCAAAGCGTGACTTTGTCGCGACATGAGCGACATTACACGGCGACAAGTTCGCACACGTTTAATATCCCACCCGAAACAGGGTATTGCTCCGTGCAATACCTAACTAACTTTAATGGAATTAATTCGAAACTAATTTGCTTCACACCCGATCCAGGTAATAATTTATTATGGCTCGCGGCGCGGCGGTTGAGCAAACGCAGTTTCCATTCCGTGAATAATGTTATATTTATGTATCCGCAATATTCAGTGAGTAATATTCAATTTATGGCTCGAAATATATTTCAGGCGGACGGATTAAAATATTCCTTTAACATTACGCTATGAAATGTTATTAACGGTTCTATTCCGGCAGTCCTGTTACTAATTAATATTAAGTGACAATGTTAAAGTGGACAATTATTATTATTGTGTTATAGACAGCTATTTCTTGCTTCTGGCAGCATTTGTAACAGACGTACCTACGGTTATCTTTAAACAGGTCGTTAAGCTCGTCGGAGGCTTTGAGAGAGATTTCAAAATGTTAACAGATGGGGTTGATCACTAAACTACATCGCCGCCAATTCGTCCCGGGGCAGAGAAGTGGAACGGGTTTCCGTCCTACCATTCTACCAGGAGAGAGTGCCCCCACCAGTGGGACGTAAAAAGTATAAAAGCATTGCAGTATGTTCATATACATAAAAATACACATACATTTAAAACATCGAATAGGAAACGAAATTCGTCTTAATTGTAACACGAAGATGTCAGGGCCGAAATCGACTTTGGACTTTACACGCAGGCAGTGAGCAATCATTTATCACCACTATGCATAAACCACACATACCCAGCTTACCTTTAAGGCCATTTATTATAGGTCTAAATATTGAAAGGGGAAGGTAGCACTACATTAAAATATGGAATTGGCATCACGGACATGACGGCCAACAGCCAATAAATAGTTGGAAATAGCCAATGCTCTGGCGCCGCTGGATTTATTCCTCCGTCAGTGTGAGTTACGGCGGCCGGGAGGCAATCTGAAGATAAATATAGCCCTTGCTGCCCGGATGACGACCTAAATCTTTATTTATGACAAGAACAGTTTTGTCTCCGTCCAATTTTTTATATTTCCGGGATTTCTGATGATCGGGTCGGGTCGTCCTTCGCTGTTTCGTGCCTCGTAAGTTAGAATCGCATACGCAAGCGTAATGTAGGTAAGTAAAACACATAAATATAACACACGCATATAGAAGAAGAAAACAGAAAAGAAACAGAAATAATATTACATGTAATTTACGGATTTGTTTCACAACATTATACAGATACAAATATTAATAATATAACATAGTAAAAATACTATGCAGAAATGAATAAATAGAAAAACATAATTCCTATATAATCAAAATGTTAAAATCGTTTATTGTTAGTTAAGCGGATTAGGTCTCGGATAACAGTATATATCAGGTACGTTTATTACATACTCATGAATCACCTCTAAATCTCGAAGATATGAGATCACAACTTTATTAAAACGAGTGACAAGGCTCTCTGCCCTCGGTCTACCCTTGAACCCAAAGGGTGCGTAAAACTGATAAAACACAGATAATATATATGATCTTGACGAGAATGTACTTACCTTATGATGACAAAAGGTATTAAGATCGGTTTTGTTGGCCATTTAATACACCTTTTAGCTCAAAGTAAATCCTTTCGCCTTTACAGTTATGTTGTAAATTCTATCAAAACTAAGTCTTAATGTAATATACTTGTTACTGAAGCCTTGTAGCGTTATCATCAAACCATTTTTTATGGTTATATCATTATTATTGACTGGTCTCGTGGTCGAGTGGTTAGAGATCCCGACTGCAACACGGCTGAGGCTGAGGCTGAGGCTGAGGTCACGGCTTCGATTCTCGCCCAGGACAAATATTTGTGTGATGAGCACATTTCTTCGTTCTGCGTCTGGGCGTAATGAAAATGTCTATATAAGTAGTATATTACGAGTATATACATGTATGTTTATCACCTGTCCGGTTACCATACACAGGCGTCCAATTGCCTAATTTGTAATCAGATAGCCGTGCGTGGAGATGTCCCTAGTTATTATTATTTATTGTTTTATTGTTTGACGCGGGTCTAAGCCACCAGTCGCCAGGTAGAACAAGTGCGGATTAGCAAACTTCACATGCCTTTGACAACTATGGAGCACTCCAAGGCTTGTAGATTTCTTCGCGATGGTTTTGTTCACTTAACAAAGTTATGTGCATTTTCGCGATTTTACCTTTGAATACCGACTTCAAAACCTTACGAAGTTATGCATAGTTTTGAAATTTTACCTTTACGAAAGGCATTTTTAACATTCAATATTTCTTGCTGACTTAAATCGAATACGAAAACGTATACACCTGAGTTCTGTATGTTCTCTAAGTTTTGCCTATCCCTTTGGCGACTGTGGCCGGCTATGGTACCTTCAGAAGGGCATTATGTAACATTCACTTATGAAATATTACTTGTAGCTATAAAAATTCCATTACCAACATTTTCACATTACAGTTAGATCGATACACCTTCCTGGATGAGTCAGCGATCGCCCCCGACCATGATTCGTGGAAACTTCCCCTCACCCTACAATCTGTATGATTTTAATTTAATATAGGTACGTTTAGGGATGCACTTATATTGAACCGTGGCCCCCTCAATCTTCGTAACGTGGCGGATACCTTGATGTTATGTTTGTAATTGTCCAATTGTTACTGTTGTTAGATTGAAAAAAATCTAGATTATAGATCAATCAATGAATATTAAATCCAATAATTATTAGTCAATGATTATTAATGTCATTATAATACTATCAAGCCATGTCTCTATCGGTGTTGGCAGAGAGCAATGAACGCCAAATATCTCTATCATTATAAATCTGTCATGTTTCTTATACATTCATAATTCAATACACACACCATGATCACGACAATATTGTTTGATCGTTGCACCTCTTATACAGAACAGTCGAAAACGCATTTCTTGAATGTGATTTCAAATTGACTCAAACATTGGCGATAATGATTAGCACAGTGGGAGAAAATATCGGTGGCACACCTGGACACATTAATGAAATAAATATTCAATATTTTCCATTCCATATTTGTAACAGATAACCACATCCCGTTATTACGAATTTTCAAAAGTACGGAAATTATTATATAACAATGTCCCATCTATATTTTAATGTCTTTACGAAATAAATATGAAAAATGTATTACGCTCCGTCGACAACGTACCCTCATCAAATAATAGTGTGTCAATCTTATTAAGACCCCGTGTCATTAATTGTTGACACTTCCCCCAATAGGAAAAGCGAATGCTGTGTATCTGAAATAACGATCAGTATTTTTATTATTTCTACCATAACATCTTCTTCTTTTGTTAATATTTTTAGTATTAACTGCTTATTAATACTGTGTTTTAGAAGACAATGGGTAGATGAGACTCATTGCCATGACCATGACATGACGTCGATATGAGACCATGTTTTGTATGCATAATGGTATAGTTCTGGCAAATTAAAGAGCTTATATCGCTGGTGGAAATGAGTGGACTGATGTTTACGTATATCCCTACAGTATCCATGCTCCATCTTCCGTCATACATTACGTCACGCCCGTAGCGTTTGACGAACTGCCTCGTCATTGTCAACTATTGTTGTCGACCGCCCACGCCACTTGTACATACTACATTTAATACGTATAACAAGATTAATGTAAATCTACTTAGCAAATATCCTCGAGTAAGTTATATACAACAGTATGTAACAACACATCCAAACAAATAGAACTGTGTAACACAAATACATATTGAGGCAACTTTTATATACGTTATTCATTAGAAACAAAAATAGAAAAATACAAAAAGAAAAATTTGACAAACATGAGCAAGGTACACAACTCGAACATGGTTTATATATTTTAATTTCAGGATTTGAACCACGACCCACTGAGACACTGGAATATCAACCTGTCCCTGTTTTAACATGTCAGTCCTGTCAGTCTAGAAATGGGGACGTGTTTACAACATGTTGTACAACTCGAGAACCGCAAACACCAACACCTATTTATGTACAATTATTACACACAACCCAATATGATGTGACCTCAATTGCGAACTTTACCGTAGTTCTTAGCGACTCAGGGACGGGGTTAGCTTCCAAAGAGTATCTTTTAAAGGCCGTGAGAATTTATCTGTAACATATATCCGTAGCGTTAAGTTTTGATGCGATAAGAACAAAAACAAAGAATGTCAGAAATATATAATTAGACCCATATGTTCGAGAATAATCATAGTAAATGTGCTACTCGCTTAAAGTCGCAGGTTTACAATGTTGTGTATTATGCCTAAACCATGGAGAATTACTGCAACAGAACATTAATTAAGTTATAAACAAAATTACTATCCTTCCTTTAGTAGCGGACTCAGAATTTCAAAAATATCTGTTGTCGATTTATTATGACAGTCAATTTTCATTTCGATCAGTCGCTGATCGGAACATAAAAACGCAATTGCATCATCAATCATTGGGTGTATGATTGATTAATGGACAGTTCTTCGAATTTAAAATTTAAAATAATAACATTTGTCATTTTGGAAACACTTAAGTTGTAATTAAAATTGCTGTTACTTTAAACTTACGATAACTATTTTCTTTTTTATTAAACTGATGAATGAGGAGTCTTGAAAATCAGACTCAAGAAAAACTTCTTCCATTTAAGATTGTACTTAATCACATAGATTAAGTATCTCGCCGTTTTCTTATTTTATGACGCAAAAACCTACACCATCTCTCGGGTAGCTGCGTCTATTAAATTCTGCATTGAACGTAAAAATGTCTCTTATTAAATTGAATCATTTATTTAAAATACCTGTCTATTTCTTCGTGCACAAGTTGATTCATCAATCAATCAAGATACCGATTTGATCTGATTGATTAATGGACAGGTCGCCAGTGCTCGTGAGAAACTTTAACGCTTTTTTAAATTATAATAACTCATTCATTACAATTTCATTTTGTAAATTAATAGAGTTTGAGCTGATTTGGTGCTTAATAAAGAAGCTGTACACAGAAACTAATGTTCCTAGCTCAATGTAACAGGTATACGGAAGTGAATACAATATTTCAAGTTGAAATCATTCAATCGTTGGGTAACTTTGTAAGAGCTGTTTGGCTAGCTTAAAATGTTGTACTACGAATCAACGAGTGAGCGAATCAATGAACTGAAGGTCGAATGAGTAAGAGAGAGCGAACGAAGACTAAAACGTAACAGCAAATAAATAAATAATAGTTCATATTTACAGTCGTAGACTAGATTTATCTGTGTAAATTTAAAGGTACAAGTAGATTAAATGTAAATCTGCCTTACCAGGAATCGACCCAAGCAGGTCGTGCTTGACTATTTAATGGTTCGGTGACAAATGCAGTAAAAGGGTCGTCAAATGCAATTTTTAGAAGAGTAAAAAAGTTTTGCTATTTCCCTAATGTATTTTTATCACGAATGTAACTTTGTCTCTCTCACGATTTCAACTGAAAAACACTACAATTATTTTATTTATACTCCGTATGTGAAACTTCTATATATGCCTACAAAACTTACAACGAGTTGCTTTCGCGTTGGTTGCGTTAAAAGAAATATAAACATACATAATATGTATTCCGGTTACAGCTGGCGTAGTCTCTAAGCACGTCACATTCCTGTAGTTGACTGGATATATTATAATTAATGGTCCACATCGCAGATCTGTCACGGCTGCTTGTTACTTTTCCTCCAGACCTTGCCCTGTTCCCCATCAGCCCCCATGTAAAGTGAGTTTCATCAATCACCGCTCGAGTTTGATTGATTAATGAACCGTTCGCTGTAAAGTTTCTTTAGGATTTTCGATTGCGACTCAATTTACGGTTTCATATTTTGGATTTTTACTTTTCGAAATACATGGATTAATGCAATACAAAGTCATATTACGATATAATTATTTATCACAACAGTATTAGTAGTTCTTTCTATTTTAATACAAGGCGTGAATACGTTGACAAATCAACTTACCAATTTTTGTACCTTTTCAAATTGAATCCAATTAAAGTAATTGCAAGTTTCGGATGGTGACAATATTAACGAATGGTGTAGGCATTGTTTACCTTACAACTCAACTTGTTGACATATTCACGCCTTGTACACAATTAAAAAGTATATTACCGACCTCTTCAATTTGTATTTGTACACAAATATTTGAATGTTAGCTTTAATTTGGCTCATGAAACATACAAATAAACCAACCTGACAGAGACAGCTTTTGTAATTATACAATTTAAAATACAAATACCTCATTGTATAACGTAACATCAGATAAAGAATATTAACACGTTTCATTTTAATGCGAGTATTGTCGATGGTATCTTTGTTACGTGATATTCGATGATCGGATGGTGTAGGTAGTAATAATTTTACATGCTCGTGGATAGTCGAAGTTTTGTAAGATAGAAGGACTGTCCCCTTGGTCTCCTGGTTAGATACCCTGACAGCTAATTAGGAGGTCGCGGGTTAGATTCCTGCACAGGACAAAAATTTATTTATACCTGTGTAAAGGTGTACGAAAATATTATTATTATAATTAAACCAAATTTAATGAAGACCACTGCTTACCAAAACAATGTAAATAAACTAAAAAAAGTGAATACAAAACGAAGTTATATCACAGTATTTCCTCATTATCTTTAAGTAGGAGAAAAAGTTAAAAGTATATTTATAAATAAACCTATTACGCAGTAAATATTAATGGGGAAAGGAAGCCGTTTCTATGAAGCACCTACGCAACGGTAATGGATAATAATTCCATCTTCAATATTCCTATATTCCGTAAAATATGAGCATTATTACTTACTTTTCTGAGGAACAACATTAAAGTATATTTTTCTTGATATAACCATTAGTTCGGACGGTATAGTTATCGATGCTTTTGGGAGAAAATAATGTTTCAAATTAAGATAAAGTTACCATAAGACGATAAAAGTCAGTCAGATAAATCCTTCCCTTACTTACGAACATTGTGAGATTTAATTCAGAACGACAAAAACTTCCGTAATGTATTTCAGTCGTTACTCATTGCTTGGTCGATAAAAAGTTTTAAGCGGAGCTCTTGTCAAAACTATTGCGCCATAAGTCAATTTAAAACTGCTCCGAACAAAAGTGCAGAACACATCTCCATTTGCCGTCTCTTCGCTCGGAGGGTACTTCGAAAAGATCTCGAAAGTTCCTTCGGGGTTATTAACAATGTTTTAAAGAGGTACCTACTTCACGGCAGCTTCAGTATTAACATTGACAAGGTAATTACTTGTTGTTGTAGTTCCCTTTTAATCTTATTCTTTATCTATATATCTCTTTATTATTCCACTGGATATCGATCTTCTCTCATAATGAGAACGTTGTCTGTCTTACTGGCCAAGTGCGGATTGGCAAACTTCAGACATACTCGTATCGAGGAACATTATGGAAAAATCTAACGTGTGCAAATTCCTCGTGGTGGTTTCCTTTGGCTTTGAATGTCAGCTGATCTAGACATTCACTTATCTGAGCAACCTACTTACTGACTTAGCCGAAACTTGAATACTTCATATTAAGTAGGGACACAGAAATGATATGAAGCGGACGATTTGTTCATATGTTATCGAGTCTATATAATAAATCCCTGCCCTCGCGTTGCATTAATCCCAACTGGAGCAGTGTCGTGGGGAAGTGATCTCCGAGGTTACCGTGTTTAATGGTGCTTTGCAAGAAAATTGTTAACTAGATTCTCTACATGAATTGCATCAATATTAATACACAATTGATATGTAATATCACAGATCAATAACGATAATACATTGCACTTAAATAGTAATCGATTAGGGATCTGCGAGTGTATGAGAACGTAATGTCATTCATCTGTACGAGATTCAATTCGGCCATCGTTTCGAAACGATAGCGAAGACGAATGGGACCGGACCGGTCTGTAACTCATTCAATAGTTCCTTCCACTTATTAAACAGCCTGTCTGCGTGCTTAGTATTTTTAGATTTACAGGTGTAACTTAGGTTGTTACGATTTTATCTGTTTCATATCAATAAAGAAGTTATCAGAGACTTCAATTAGAATTGTAAGTATTTTGAAATAGTTTAAAAACTTTCCACTCTATGTAGGACTGCAACTCCGCCGTGGCGATAGCCGAGCGTGACTTGTTTTGCGGCTTTGTGCGGCAAACCACACGAAACTAAATGTTTTTGTTTTTATTATAATTATTATTTTTGCTAGAATATAACTATTTTTGTTTACTGTAAATGTTCTTTATTTATGAGAAACTGAGATCGCAAAAAACACTTTTTTTTCTTTCTTTTATGTTTTTCCTACTTTTGTATATTTTTTGCTTATAGCTAAAGTTCAATGTGGCAATTTATAAAGATATCGCGACTCTCGAAAGCAAAATCACACGTTCATTTGTAATTCGATCCGAACCGAGACTGCGGCGATTACGGCAGATGAACGAGATGGGACCGCTCCCTCGTTCGTTCATAATAGATGTCGGTCATCAACGGCTAACTTTGGATTATTAAGTCGGAATTCGAATAGTAGTAATGCATTTTAAAATATAATACATTCATATTTATATAGTGATAAGGAATACCAGTGAATCATCTCATAACGAGTGATCTTTGACTTTACAAATCGTTGATTGGTTGGATTTGAACCCAGACCCCCAAAAGAGATTGGAATCTATACCACTAACCTATCATTGCTGTTCGATCCGATTTAAAAGTTTAGTATCCTCACAATTTTCATTGGAAACTATTAAATTTATTATGACAGTAATATTTAAGTGTAGGTATCCAATGCATGGATACGAGTGGCCAACGTCCTGTAACGTTGCATTTGAAATATTCAATACGAAACAAACGGGCCATAAAACTGAAATATGCATCCAATTCGTAACAGAACTTATATCGCGGAAAACTTTATTGACGACTGAATAATATTGAATTGCAACCGTAGGATAATATTGACAGACTTACGGAGGTTTTCATCGACATACGTAAACAAGTGACAATCTATGTTATTTATTTGCTAAAAGCATACCAAATAACAATAATAATTTGACTATTCCACACGGCTGAATCTCTCCAAATTACGCAATTTATGTCCGTGTTCTGCGTCACAAAATAATTTGTTCTGGGCGGGAAACGAATCTAAGACTCGCTTAGCGGTTACATTCTCCAATCACTAAGACAACAAGCCGTTATTGGGCAAAGTATTGGTTGATGATTAAAAGTATTCTCATACACCAATTTTTATTCATGTAGTTTGCGCGGGATCGTTATTTCCGTCAATCATATAAGGATAAAGGTTGCTCCACGAACATCAAGTAGATCCCACTCGGGACATAAATCGCCCTGTGACATACCCTTTATCGGCGTGGTAATCTGATTTGTTGTAGCGACGGCAGTGTGAGGTTTTTTGACTATTGACCACTTAAATGATAATTTATCTGTCTTGATTTTATTGTGATTATTGTTATTATTATTATAAATATACTGTACACCTCTTAATTTGTTTAATAAATCTCTAATTGTTAAGTTAATTATATTATAAATTTACGTACTAAGAAGAGAAGATTAGTTGTAAACCTCGCCATCCGTCAGTGGGCAAATATGCATAATCTTAAGCCCGCGACAGTCGTGTGTAAGTTATGCCAGGTTTGACTAATACTATGCAACTCAAGATGCCAGTTATGACAGATTTAACTTGACTAATTTAAAATGCCTTACAGGAGTTGACTGAAACGATCCGTGTATGTGTGCTTGGAAATCTCAAAGCTGAGAAAATCGTTAATTTAGTATTTATTGTTGGTACTGCTCACAATGATCAATTAGATCCGTAATTGATAGATCTATGTGAACTTAAATGTAAGAGCTGGAACAAGATAATGAGAACAGGTCACTCTAATACCAGGTGTACAAAATACCCATGTTATCTTAATCTTTATTATAATATAACTAATAATGATACTTTTCGAAATTAAAGCATTGTAAAGTTGTGTAAAGTTTTCTAAATTAAAGTATTTGGAAACTAAAGTTAAACGGTGTTCAACAATTAAATTAATAACGCCAATTTCTAAGCTAACTTTACCCTTAGTTTTCGTTAGCATTATTGGTTCGATATTCGGAAAGCCAGTTCCCAAACAACGTATTCTAAAGTAAACTATGCTAAAACTTAGTTTAAAGTAGGTACGTAAGTTAACTGGGGACTTCAGAGAGCGGGGATTAGACTGCCTGGTCGGTTAATACATTTTAAACAACAATGTCATACGTTATAATGATGATGATGATGAATATCTTACGTCTTCATCTCACATACCAATGCTTTTTTTATTTATTACTGAAGACCTTATATACGTAGTTACCTTATATTTTAATTTAAAGAGTTAGTTAAAGAGGGACCATCTCGGTCCACAAGAGTAGCAATGCATCTGTGACCGACCTCTGATAGGCCGGATGCTAACGAATACTAACTGCACTTACACAAACAAGTACTAACTGGACTAACATTTCGAACAGTCTTATTCCTGCATTCCTGTTGCAAATAAATACTGAACAAGTAATTCTTATTAACACCGATTACTAACAGAAATCAAACTATCAATTCTAGACCTAGACCTATTGGAAGTCTGTTGCAGGGCTGCTCTCTTCACATAAAAAAATATTAATGAAAACGTAGATAAATTATAAACTGGTTTTATTTACACGCATAAACGTACATATAAAATTCCGCTACCAGATGGGACAAAATAAATTATTACGCAGGACAAAGTATTTCCATTTCGTAATAATTAGTCGGTGGAATTGCGTTTGATCAATCCGCGACACTGTTTAAAATGAATTATCCTCAGCGTTAACGGGCCGAAACTTAATTAGGAGCTTTCAAGTTTTATAATTCAGAATTTCTGCGAGTTCCGGCCTTAAGAGTGCTAGTGAGGAGGAGGGGCTCTGAAACAATAGAACAAGGCACGGGAATAAGATCATGTTTATTTTGGAATAGCCTCCAATTTGACAAAGCTCTTTGTGTTCAGACTTGCAATCAATATAGTCGTAAATCTATATTAATTAAGGCGTGAAGACAAAACTTTGTACCGCTTTGTCAGCGAATCGCACGTATGGAGGAGAGCGAGACTTGATGAAGTTACAATTTATAATATGTAGTATAGACATAATTAAACGAAACATATTTTTTTACGGTCATACTGTCAATGTTAAACAAATATCCCAGGAAATTACAAAAAAAATGCGTTATTGTTTTTAAATTACGTGTAGTCAAGCTTAGTCTCATTTTTCCTGTGTCGAAGTTTAAATCAACTGTCTCATTGATAAGTATAATGACTGATGCTCGAATTTTGAACACTGCGCGAATACTAGTATTATTATTACTGCACAAGAATATAAAGGTATATAAACTCAAATTTATGTTAGATTTTTCTTTAACTCATATTCATATGTCTTCCCAATTGTTGATGAGAAAGTTCTCATGTTAATTTTTAACTAATAAATAACTGACCAAACTTATACTGAAAGTGAAAATTATATACATGCTACGGTATATAGTTCGCATTGACTCTTAGACAACATTACTTAGTAACGCGAACATGAAGGAACTTTAGTAACAGTTTTGGAGTTGGATACAAGTGAGAGAGAGGGTAAAACTAAGAGAATCTAACTTGACGAATTGATTATTAGACTAGAACGTGAAGATGAATGAATTGATGCAAGTACTGAAGTTAGCTTCAGTCGAAGACATAGAAATAACGCTTATCGGTACAAATATGAAACATATAATGATTTAACTTCAATGTTTAGATCAATCTTTATTTTACCATTAAAGGTACTTAATTTAAATATTTAAATTAAAGGTAATTAGATAAATTAGATTGAGTTTAACAATTAAATAATTTCGCTGACTGGGTGTCATTGTAAAGGCTGTGCTTATTTTGGGACCGGGTGGCTTTGTGTGAAATGTCTTAAGCTGTTATTAATATTATTAGATGATTGAATATTATTAGTACTACTGTGGGTGAATCTGCGGCCGTACCTAGTTGATAAAAAATATTATTGTTATCATCTGAATTGGGTATTATTGACAGATAATCCCAAATTCAAAGGCCATTAAGATATTAAATTGCATTAATCTAAACTAAACAACTGGTAGGATCAAAATCAATATATTTTTAACAAAAACCTAAGTCTACTCGCCAACTGAGACATGTGAAGCTTACTGTCCTTATATCTATTAAATAAGAACATATAAATTATTCGAGTTCATGCTTAACTTTTCCCGTACTCCTTTGGTGAGGCGCTTAAGTATTTAATAACAGCAAAACCCTTTGGCCCGTAATTGTGATAGGACGTGTTAAAGTTACGGCTCAAAGGCGTCTGTAATGATGATACGTTAAAGGGCTTTGAACATTGTTCCAATGAGCATTATTATCTGTGTATCCTATTGTTTTGAGGGAGAAACGATTTGGGATAAAAAATACTTGAACACTTTTATTGTTTTGGCAGAAGACATTGTAAAGAAATCTAAGATATGCCGGTTTCTATAGCGAGTAATATTTATTTTTTTAATTTCTATAGCGCATATAGCTATGTAAAGGCGCAGTTGCTTTCAGGATCTGAACTTAAACTTAAAGAAGACTGAAATTGAGGTCGGTTGTAGACGGCTATGAGTGTTAGTGGCCTCCTGTGACTATTACCGGGTCTTTCCTACTCTCTTCACAATACTTTTAATCCATTAAGCTCATTGCAAAGGTTTGACAAGGACCCTTTGGCTAATATGCCTAACATGCTACTACTCTGGCGACCTTGATCTACAATTAGATAAATGACTTTAATATAATTTAAGTTAATTATTTCAATTACAAATTAATTTAACTAACTTTTGAGTGGGTGATTTCTTAACCCTTAACTTCGTTCTTTAAATGAATTTGGAACAAACTTAGCTTTCCCCACTTTCCTTTAGAAGGAGACACGCAATACCTAACTGAACTTGCCTTGAACTTTGCCTGAAAAACAATGTTACACAATCCGCGTCGGCTAGTTACGCGTTGAAATCGAAAAGTTAAAATTTCACGAGTTCCGTTTAAAAGTTCGTGCCAAGTCACAGCAACGGTGCCTCGTTTTTGTAATATTATTTGTCGTAAAATACTTGTGTTTTTCATGACCTTCCAGGGTAACGTCTAATTATTTAAACGTCTCAATTCCAATATTTTTATTTGAGACATTATCATTTTTTAATTACGTACAAACTTGAATCAAAATCGAAAATTGTTTTTATATCTTCAATATATTCAAGTGCAACCCCGTTTTTGGATTCAATAATAAAAACACGAGCAACGTGCGCCCAGGAGACGTTTTACCTAGTAAAGTCCTGATTCAAAAATCACGTTTCACAAGGGTTAGTGAACTGACACCCAGGGGATGCCGAACTGAATAGCGTTACAAAGAGCCTGGAGGTTATTTATTATCGTGCGTCCACCCAATCGCTTTGGGTGCAAACTGGGACAATGACAAATAATTCTCAATTCCATCGCACCACGGTTCGTCTTCCTGCAGACGTCTTTACGACAGATCAATCATCTCAAAGCTTTATCTATACAAGAAATTTGAGGAATAACTCAACAAAGCATTTATATCATTTATAATAAATGTGTTACAGACTCTATTATTTATTTACGGTTTTTTTCAATAAATTACATTCGACTGGCCCATAGGGCAAGTGGCAAGTGATCTTGACTGCTGAGCTGGAGTTGTGGGTATGAATCCCAACCAGAAATAAATTTTCAAGATAAGGATGTGTATTTATTCTTCGTCTGAGCGTAAAATTTATTTATGTACATAACTATTTATTTGGAAATTGCTAGTTTGGTATCAGACGGCCAGCAGTGTGTTCTACAAAGATATTGTTATTGTCTATACTAATATTATAAAGAGGAAAGATTTGTGTGTGTGTATGTATGTATGTATGTAACGAGTAAGCTCAAAAACTACTGGACCGATTTCAAAAAATCTTTCACCATTTGAATGCTACATTATCACTGATCTACATAGGCTATATTAATTACAGGAAAAAATAAGGATCCTTACTAAAACGACCATAATGTAACACAAGGTGGAAAAAAATGGCTATAAAATGTCTTTCATCGCATGCGCTGCGAAAACTATTGATGATCGAACAAAAAAATGTTCTACAATATTAAAGAACATATCAATATCTACAAAAAATGTCACGGTAGCATATATCTAACTATTGTAGGTATGTCACTATAACTACTTTTTCACATTTTAAAAGTTAATAGAAATTGCGACCAAAATCAGACCAAGTTATCCGTACCTTTGCATTGATCCTTATCCAAATAAATCATTTCCTAAGCA
>DWDX01002178.1:0-15879 GCA_018245675.1 Agara michaeli
TATATTGATCAGTGATAATGTAGCATTCAAATGGTGAAAGAATTTTTGGAATCGGTCCAGTAGTTTTTGAGCCTATTCGTTATATACACACACAAATCTTTCCTCTTTATAATATTAGTATAGATAACAAAAATCACTACATTTCCATCATATGGATATATTTACTTTTCATTTAATTTTTATAAAGATTAACAGCCTTATTGATACTCGTCTGTATCAGAATTAGTAACACAGCGAGGAGGCAATGCCTGGAGCTTCCTCGTGTGCATTTATTAATATCCGCTCCCGACGCGGAGTGTCACCGCTGAAAAATGATCACTCCTTGTAAATTATTTTCGCGTACGAAGTTCTCATGGCGGCGGCATTGTTTATATATAAGATGTTCTTACAAAGTTATTAAAAGAATTGCTTAGGAGCTGTGATGTTATAAAGTCGTTTATTTCAGGGTAACAACTTTTGCTTACACCCAAAGGAACGATTAAACAGCGGCTGCCGGCACCTGCAAGACTCTGATCTGGCACGCTGCTCCAGTGCAGCTGACAATTAATAAAAAGAAAACAGAATGTCAAAGCTTTCTGTTGACAACATTATTGTACCATTTACCATATAAATACCCACAGATTTTCCACCCATATCATTAAAAAGCTGAAAAATTGTTTGCTCAAATTGACCTCTTCATAAAACTTTTTTCAGTGAATACCATTTGAATTTCATAAACGCTACCATTTGAATTTCGTAAATGCTATTTCATTTTTAGTATCAAACTGTAAAAAATTATACTTACGTTTCGCTTTCATACCTGTTTCAAAAAATGTTTCAACGTAGATCCACTCGGAATTGACTGCACTAGTTTAAGAAGTAAATATCTATCTATACACAATAATAAACAGTTTAAAGTTACAATCATAAGCATATATTATATTCGTGTCGTAGTCTCAAAACATAGTCAACATCGATCACTTAATTTTAGGAATTATGCTAAAGAACCGCAACACGTTTGAAGGGAGAAATAGTTCTAAAATAAAAAATAAAAAATCTGTATTGTAAAGAATCTGTCAGAGAAGAAAAAGGAGAGAAAGAAAAAGAAAACATGAAAAAGTCTAAGCTATGTATATATGTTAGAAATTAAACCATTAAAACATCAAAGTAAATTTTTCCGGCAGTCAGTCTAAAAAAATTCCTGTCCCGTAACGAAGGGCGCTAACGAGTGTCCGTTTTTCGCGCAGTGCTAGTACGTCGGTAAAAAGAATGTAGAATCACGTTCCCCTCGGTCCTGAAATTCAGCACTTGGTAAATTTATTCTGTTACTATTAAAAAATTATATATGATACAAAGTACAACAGCCATAGTGATTTGGATTTCGCTCTCCAACGCCGAGGTTCTGGATTCAAATCCTGGCACGCAACTCCGATTTTTCCAAAGTTACGTGCGTTTTAGAACTTAAATTGATTGATAAGCTGATGAAGAAAAATATCGCGAGGAAATCTGCAATCCTCAGAGCGCGTTATAGAGTTTAAGGTTTCAGAAAACGTTATACTCTATAACGCGCTCTCACCTCACCTCATCTCACCTCAGAAGATGTATCTGCCAATCCGCGTTTGATCAGCCTGGTAGACTACGGTTTAATCTTCTCACTATGTGAGATGACTCGTGTACAGCAAGGAATAATAAAACGGTTTGAAAAAAAAGCATATTCCATTATTACATAGCGTATCTTTACAGTTACAGCATATAGCTATCAAAGATCATCATAAATAAACACTGCTTGTTTACACCACTTATAAATGTTAAGAATATTAGGGCCCGAGTAGACGGTATACCGGGAGACGGCAATATATTTTAATTACGCGACCCTGCGGAGATATTTACCACTCGAGAACGTGGCACGTTGTTAAATTACATATTGCATTCTATATTTCATCGTAAACTTTAAACTACGGCTATAATATATCTTTACTGCATCAATACAATATTCGCGTATTGTACACCAACAAAATGATCAAATATAATAACCATGTCTGATACAGGTCTTGTCACTAAAAGAGCTATTTCATCACGACAATAGAAAGATTGTTGTTACGTTCATTTGTTTTAGCTGTAGAAAAGTTACCAACATATTATAATTGAAAATTCCTAAACACTACAAAAGAAAGGAGACCTCACTTTAATTTGAAGTTTATTGTTAGGCAAGAGTACCTATATCTCATGCCATATTCAAATATTTTTCAGAATTTAAAATCTTGTAATATATCGATAGGCGAAAGCAATTGGGTATGGATTGTAAGGAAAATACTTTAATACAATCTTTATTTTACAAAATACAGAACTTCGTAACATTATTACATCATTCAAGACAATAGAAAATTTAAGACATTTAAGAAACGCGAAATGAACGAATATTTTCGTCTTATTTTAACAGCATCGCTGCACTGCAACGTAAAGTACATGCAACTAACTAAATCTTTCCCCACCTTATTATCTTATATCCTTACACTCACCTTACAATATCTACAAAATTTTAGAGCTGCTTGAAGTGTGAAAAATTTCGTAGGTAATAAAAAGGTAAATTATGTGGATGGGTAGGAAGGATGTTGTAGGCGTCTTGCCTAAAGGCTTTTTGATTATCTTTCTTCCGGATTTCCGAAGCGGCGTGATCTATAGGCGTTTCATGGAAGCATCAAGATCTAGCGATATCAAAGTTAACATAGTAAAAGATGAGAATATTTTATTAGTTTGTAAATAATTTTGTAGAAACTTGACTTGAGACGAAAATCTTCATCGCTTTCGGCATTAATAGAAATAGTATTTTATTATTTTTTTACACTCGGACATGTCTGTGTATGGCATGGATCTCTTTGAATGGCCAAGATAGCAATTGGATTGTTTGTACATCGCTAGCAACACGATTTTGAAAAGTTCTATACGATTTGATATTTCTATAAATACTTGGTCACTTTTTTTTTCATATAAAAATAAAATATGATTTTCTGAGCTACCTGTCGTTTCATTACAATTTTAAGTAATACAAAATATGTTTGCAGTATAGGGTTGACCACACAATCTTACCTTTTCAGCTATAATTAAAACTGGACGTAGTGTGGATAGTATAAGCCCGCAAGTTGAAATCAATTACAATGCTCACATCAGCGGTAAACGAGCGTTTCCGGGTAAACAGACACTTACCGCCCCTTCAATGTTCAGGTAAACAAACGCCCTTGTCCATGAAATTGGCCACGCTTGATTACCTCGATATTGTTTGTAGGGTTTATCCTGTCTCTCCATTAAGCTGATAATAGTGATATGTTACTGCTATCACCGATATCGCTGTACGGATTATTGGAACTGTCAATTATTAACTCACAATATACTTTCAAGTTTTGCTCACGTTATAACGTAGTTCAGTTTCGAAGCGTGCGAATGTTTCTCTAAATATATCAGTAGCATTGCATATTGCGGTGACAGTCTAAGTCAAATATATTATCATAAAAATATTTTGCTCTCCATTAAACTTTCTAAACCTTTCTAGAAAGGTATTCTGATGATAGTTTTGTTGGGTGATGTAAATTTATCGTAGTTCGTTGGGCAAATGCAAATGGTACAATCGTATGGAAAAAGAAATCAGCTCATGGCGTCTGTAATAAGGTATTACTTGAAGTTGAAAGACAGTTCTTTATGTACGACATCATACCCCGGATTACGCACTTATATGTTAGGGTAAGGTGGCTTTATACTTTTAACGCACAATTAGTAACAAAACACTTATTTTATAATACTTAGCAGTTAAGGATAACTAGCTTTTGACTCCTTCGGCATATCGTAGCGGTCTACTGTGCAAAAAATTCTGGGTCAATTCTTTATTTAGAATTTGATTTGATTTTGGGATTATGAATTTAGTTACATGATTGGCCATCTTTCGTTGTGTGTATGTGTGTCTCTTTTTGGATATCGTCTCCATAATCATGTATTAAGAGTAAATTAGATATGAATTTCGAGGATGCATTGAGAGCAGTTTATACTTGATCTGCAGAAAAAAGCTATAGCTTTCTCCATCTAAATTTACTAATACAAAGTATTTGATTCAGGAGTACATCATGCAGCCGCGGGTGGTTAAGACTGCTCGTACAAGGAATTTTCTGCATCATCATAGTGAGCAGCTTCATTAGTATCCAGCTGATGGTCCTCAAGTCATCTAATATGCACCAGCCGAGGCCACGTCGCCGCTGCACGGTCCAGAACTGTAGAGTCATCTGTAACGATGCACCGTTCTTTCAGGAATTCGAAGATCACGTTCTTCATGCCGTCAGGGTGATTATAAGAATATTTCTTTTTTATTTAATTAAAATACAAACATAGCATTATTTACACAATTCACAATCCAGCTTAATCGTTAAACGATTAACTACGTAAGTATCTATAAACAAAGTTAAAAAAGGAGTACAAAATAACATAATCTAATCTAGGTACGGCTTGTACATGATCGAATACTAAACAAACCAGAAAAATAATAATATAAAAAAAATATATCGACTGCAATTACCGTTACTTCCATGGAAAAAAAATATTTTCTCAAATTTTCATTTTATGTATGCAATGTAATTTGTTTTTAACGTAACATCACGCCTGTAATCCCCTAAGGGGTAGGCGGAGGAGTGTATGTAGTACACCCCCACATTTCACCGTTTAAGTCCCACAATGGAGTAGGTGGTGAGCCTATTGCCATGCACTGGGCACACATCCAGACTCTGAGTCACTACTAGAAATTCTAAATTAGAAAAATCCAGCAGTACCCAACCCGGGAATTGAACCCAGGACCTCCCGATCGGCAGTCGCGCTAGCAACCGCCCGACCAACGAGGCCTTAAGAGGTAAACATATTTATATTTATGGAAGGATCATTTTTTGTACGTCATGTCATTTTTGTTTATAACTATTGAACTGGTGATATTTTTCATCTCGTATTTCCACAGTTAATCCTGTTCTTTTACAGACAGAAACTAATTAGCAAGTTAACTAACAGAAGCCATTTTTTTATTATCATCTAAACCAGGCTTTCTCGAAATGGGCGATAATGCCCCCTCGCGGGCGGTAGTGTGTAGCTAGTGGAAGTTGGGGGTGATGAATTTATTCAGAGGGGTAGGGGGCTATGCAATGACTATACTTATTTAAAATATAGTGACTTTGAGAACCTATGATCTAAACAAAGATAGAATATTTCTTATGTAATTACTCCTGCTGACAATCTTAACAAGTAAATAAAACGATTGCGGATAGTAATAAATTTAAATAAATATAACAATACAATCACTTAGCTTATTTACTTAATACAATAATAATATATTTTGTTTTACAAAACCAAATCGATAATATAATCGACTTTGTTAGATATTCTCATTACAATAATATAAATTCTTTTCAATGTGTACATGTAATAAATGAATTTTTAAACGCTAATCTGCAAAATGACATGTTCAGGCAGCTAGATCAGCATTTCTCAAAGTATGGGTCGCAACCCGCTGATGTGTTGTGAGCGAATATAGTGTAGACTTTGAAACAGTGTATTCAACTGTACTTAATACCATATGTAATTTGAGCTTAGCGAAATCATTGAGATTAAAAGTAAGTAAAATAAAACAGAAGTTGATGTTAAATCCAAGTCATTAAAAATAGCACTCCTAATTTTCCAATACTAAATTTTAGATTGAAATTTTTTTTGTTTCGACAGTTCTTGATCAATATAGTAATACCCTTTTCCATTAATAAAAACCAAAGTGTGAGTTAAATAATTTGAAATTTTTGTTACGTGGGTTACAGTCCATTCAACTTTGGGAACCACTGAGCTAAATGGTTAAATGACGTATATACAATATTCATTAAACAGCAAATAAAAATAAACTGTATTCTATAACTAATGTATATGTGGAAATTGTACAGATTTTTTTTATCCAGGGCCAGAGACGCATCTGTTCATAAACTCTAGACACTCATTTGAACAGCAGTCAATAGGATATGTGCACTGGAAACAAAACAAACAAAGTTCATTAGCTTGTATCCTCCGCAAAACAGCGAGATATAAAATTCTATTATGTTGTAAACATGTGTTTGACACTTATGTTATGTCGTAGTTATAAAATCGGACTTAGCACCACCTAGTTAATTTTTTAATTTCTTTTTTATAGGTGGATGGATCTATAAATATTTCAGACTGGAAATTATAGTTTTGTATGTAGAAATTGTGAGACAACTAGATATAACGCGGATAATATCGTAAAGCTAATCCTAAGCTAGGTTTGTACTACTTATAGCAACCAGGCAACTGAAATCAACGCATATATAAATAGCTTTACACCTCATTACACAAACATTTATCGTGGAAGAAAGTGAAACTTACAACCTCCGGTTTACCAAATGAGAGTCAATATTGACTGGATCGACCGGTCACGATATAATATGTGATATAAAGCAAGGGACTAACCATCGAATTTGACCCTTCTTAATATGTTACCAATTTTTTATTGTAAGCTGTAATGGATTTACTGTTTCTACCCAGAGCTCGAAACGCATCTCTTCATATATCCCAGACACAGATCTGAACAGCAGTCGCTGTGATTCATGCACTGTGAAAAAAAATAAGCCTTTTTGTAAACCGCATAACTGGCATATAATTGAAATCAATGTTCTTTTTTTACAATTGGATATCCAAAATCTTGATATTCTAAGTTTGCTCCTATTGAACTTGTAAGAAAAGGTAAAGGAAAAACTTTAATATTGGTTGTAGAAACTTACAAATTCACCGATTTGAGCGCATTTGGTGGTTGTTGTGACCTCTGGTACTTCGGGTTGCCCGCTGAGGTCATTCGTATCAATAATAACATCCTCAGGCTGCGGCACTTCCCAATTTTCGAACACAGAATTCTCATTTCTGCCAAATATCAAACTACTGTTTGCATATTCACCAATAAACAACAGACATAAAACTACAACAGCGCACATACGAGTCATTGTGGTTATGTGGAAATTGCTACACTGAGCGGGCTATTGACAGCTGCGGCCTGATATAGGGCATAGTGTTGTCATTCACCTTTATATGCTTAATACGGATACACCCGCATGAAGAATCTAATGACAGCGCTGATGATAAGACTTGTGTGAAAAATAACATCACAGGGGGTATTGAGATGGTTTCGTATTGTTACCAATTTTTATTTGTTTTACATGGCGTTCATTGCTAGCTAACTATAAATCAGAGGCATTTGTTTTTCGACAATGTTATTTCCTGTTATGCAAATATAATTAAAACGTGTTGTAAATAAATACTTTTTAAATGCGATAGAATCCTTATTGTATTATGTTCAATATTATATCCTGGAGATCTATATTTGAATGTGGCGAATTTGCTGTGAAATAGATCGAAATTCATTCTTCTTACCACAAAGATACGAATTTCGGGTTAGAAGTTAATAGGTACCGACATAACTCGAAAATTAGTATGACAACGTAACAATAAGTCACTAAGGAAGCCACAGGTCCAGCAGGGTTCCTTGAAATGTTAATAAATATAATGTTGTTCAATAACACGATATTAAGGAAAACTTTTCATAAACACAATTCTATTTAAAATTCCTATCAATTTCCTCAATGTGATTCAACTCGAAATTATTGTTACATTTAATAACACTGTGATTGAATTAAAATGTATTATAGAGTGTTATGTTTGATTAATTACAGTGCAAAAACAAAAAGTACTTTAAAAGCAATAACGAATACATTTCAATTCGAAATTATAAAAGATTGAACGTTAAACTACGTGTACTTGATTCTATTATTAAATGTTAAAACTTCTAGATGATGAATATTTAAAATTAACTAATACTTACCCATTTAACGTGTTACCTTAGCTTTTTTTAAGCTTTCAATTGCTTCACAGCGGGACAAGGACATACAAGTTTTTCTCTGTTGCAAGATAAAAGCACGAGAGCGATCGACAAGATAAGTGGTTTTCACAGAATAATTATAGTTTAATAAACTAAAACAAAAGTTAAAATAATAGCGTGCATTTAAGTTTTTTGGACTACATTTTTTTCATATTGTTATTTTTTTTTATAAAAAATATTGTATTGTCGTCTGATCTGAACACGTGTACAAATTTTCACGCAAATCGGGTTGTAGGAAGGGGGTTAAATCTTAGTTGTACGATTCCCTTACATAGCCAGATAGATAGTGACTAGTAAAGCTGAATATAAAGCGTGTAAAAAAAACACTCTGTACCTGCAAACGATGTTCAAGTATCATTGGCAATAACGATTGCCCTTGTCCACATTCCTAGTTCGTCCGCTTATCTCTGTTAAACAAATATTTTAAGGTGTGGTGAAACGTAAGCTCGGTAATTGTGTTACCTGCAATACCACTTAACAAAAAATTAACTAATTTTATTATCGTGTTGCTCCGTACATTTAACAGGTTACCTATACAAATACCGTTAGACGTTTGATTAAAATATGACGAGTAATATGTGATATTAATTCTTCATGTATAAAGCTTTGTTGAAATCTGTAATATTCTCATAATACATATGTATATGCTATGTATGAAAAATACATTCTTTGTGTTAATAAACGCCTTTTGGACTTATTTATTATTGTAAAACTGAAAAGGAAACAATTCGTTACATTTTAGTCATTAGGTGAACAATTCGTGTAAATTTTCATGACATAATCCTAATACATACTTGACACAAAATTGCAAAATAATAATAATGTGACATCATATTGAAATAAAACAAGCAATTTACATCAAGACAGGTTTTATTTTTTGGAATTATGAAAATATTTTATACGTGCTTTGAAATTCGAATAACATTATAAACCGAAGAGTTTAAAGGGTTTTTCGAATGAAGAATTTCTCGTACTGGCTTTTTGGGTTGTCTCTCCCGGCATAATATTATTGATTAAAGGTATTGACTGTTTGAATAGTGTACTGCCCTGTTCCACCAGTTTGGGAAGATTCAACACTTCACCGAGAACATTTTTACAGAAGGCTCCCTCTATTCTTCTGCTCATCTTACCCCACATTCCCATTTGACAAAATCTGTAATTTAATATTTAAAATAATTTAAAATTACCAACATAGGTACTTAAATTAATAATTTCCGTAATTTTTTTTCAATTTTTGTTTCAAATATAGATCACATACATACATGTGTTGTATGTACTTGAATACGCTTGGTGAAGGTTAAAAATTAAAGTTAGGAGCCAGTGGTTTGCGTATTCATTATAACAGCTTTAAAGTTAGAAATTAAATGCGATGCATCGTAAACCACCTAATCATTAAAGTATAATGATTCTTGACAATACAAAATATTGTCGTAAATGTTAACTAATATAAAAGGTACTTATTGTATACATAAGTACAATAAAATAAATGTTGGATATCATGCCGTGAGTTTAATAATTTTCTAGAAGTAATCTTTGTAAGTAGACAAAAGTAAAGAGCATGCTTAAATCTACAGTAAAACTATCGATAAGATAGCAGTTAATTACCTGAATTTTTTATCTATAGTGATCTGATCGCCGATTTTAACGTACTGTTCTGTTTCTTCGGAGAGGAATGGAAGCGATTTGGGAAAAGCCAGCAGATTTAGGAATTCAGTTCTATTTTTCGAGAAGGGACCGGTGTTGTGAGCAAACTTAGCGATGAGACTCACAAACGAGTCCCTCACGGCGGCGTCCGTGGCCGACACGCGTCCGCCGAGAGCGTTTCCTTGCTCGTCTAAGGGCTCAAACAGATACGCGAGCTCGTCACCATGAGACGGACCTTTCACCTTTTGTTTTACATCAGAACTTTTATTAGAAGATTCTGAAAAAATTCAAAGACACGTTAAAAAAGTCCAAAACGTCGCCGGCTTATGTTTTTCTTATTATGTAAACGTGTAGCTTTTGGTTACTATCCCGCCTTAGATACATATCTACGAGTATGTACCACAGACTTTTCTAAGTACAATGGACTTTTCCAGGTAGAAAAGTATACGTACCTACATTTATATACTTAACAACAATTTTATACAAGGTAAAAAAAACAACGGTTATATCATATATTATCGTTCCGTTCGTTTCATTGTTATTAAGAAATCCCACTTCATTTACAATCGTGATTAATCACAAACTGGTATTTTTATATCGTAGAAATTACAAATATGCAGGTTACTTGACGATAAGTAAAAGACCATACTCATAGAACAGTATGCCATCGCTAACTGGACCGAACGTGTTACTTGACATTCGGGATATCCTTGAATTAAATTATATCATGTTTATTCATTACGTTTGGTGGAGTTAAGACCAATCCAATAGGTACTATAAGAATTTCCATCGCTCTGATAGTAAATTTAATAACGAATTGAACACTACTTGATCTTAATTATGTAATGTACAATAATTCCAAGCTATCATTAACAACCAACGTCAATTTGGTCTGACCTAGTAATATAATAGTGAAGATCTAAAGATAAATCTAAACATGATATATTATTGGAAACCAATGAAAAAGAAACTCAATAAACGATTCAAGATAACGATTATCATGCAATAACTAATGAACCTGATTCTTATCAAAATCGTTGCGGTGATAAGTTAATACTGGTATCGACGTATAGGATGCCATTGACGGCGAAAAAATTTACCATTCCGACGGGAGAGCGAACGAAATCAGAGGTAATAACGAGTGTGTCAATACAAAATAATGTTTTATAGTTACGTGTGAGCGCTATTCCGGGTACGAAGTGCGAGCCCTTGCTGAGGTTGCCGACGTGTTCGAAGCTGTACAGGTAGGCGGGAGCGACGTCATTCCACATCTGCACGCTATGGTATGCCGGGAAATTAAACAGCGCGTCGCCTACAAATAATTATCCGTGGAATAGAGTCAGCAGCTGTTAGAACCGAATAACATTTACAACGGACCCCGGTAATCCAACGAGTCTGTGTTTTCAATAATATTACCTATCTATAATAATATACAGTCATTTTATTACTGATTAATAATTTAATTTTTAATCGAAATAAATTTATAGAGTTAATGCTTATAGTAAAACCATAATTATCACATTTATTCCCAGTCTCTGTTTTAGAAACTGGAACAAAATGAAGCAGTACTACAACAAATCGCTGATTCCCGTAGTTTTCTCTTGCTAATAATAACAGCAAACTTGTTTAATACAGGCGTGATGTTACGTTACATTTTATTTTAATATTTAAGGTATAAATCGTAAATCATAGTTACCTACCTGTGAAGGGCAGTAATAAGTTCATTAAAAATTCAATTTGTGCTTGTCAAACATTACATACGAGTATTATTATTTACTCTAGTTTACAGTGCATCTTATAAGAGCAGGTAGCTTATATTGAAGTTGGTGGGACAAAAAACGACCCTTTTAGAATAGGGTGCGTACCCTCAGACTTATTCAATTGTATAGCATAAGCACGCAGCTGCTTTCAACGAAACATTATTATTAATATTCAGAATAATAACGCTCGTTCTGGAAATTTTTACAAAATCGAAAACTGCTTATTTAACCTCTGAGTTTAAACCTCTATCCTTAAAAACTCTTCATTTGTTAAATAAATTAATGTTTAAAATGAGAGCATGTTAATGTACAAACTTTATTTTATTGCCTCTATGCTACCCCGCATTCCGAGAAAATCCAGGCGCAGAGTTTGCCACTACACTTCTATGGCAATAGCCGCACCTTATGTAATAAGTTTACAAACTTGGACGATCGTTACCTTTGTTATCTCTAACTTCATCACCATCTATCACTCGTTGGATTGTCTATCACAATTTGATAGATTGTTTGCAACATGCCAGTGTATGTTCAACCACATTTTACCTGTAGCTTCAGCAATTTGCGTCAGCCCATCGGCCGCTTGAAGCGTACTGTCAAACAGTGCCTGATAGTACTCGGCTAGCGGGAATACAGTCTCATTGTCCGGCCCACGCACGATGTCCGCAACGCCACGCAGGTTGCCGATCAGATCGTTCTTTATGAAATCCTTTACCGCTGTTAGTCGATTGGTCAAGAATTTTGCGTACTTGCCTGCAATTTATTAATGATTTAAAAAATATATACCTAATGTACCCGCCTAATTACCGGGAAAACTTGAAGGCTAGAGTGGTTAATTTTCGGCAACTGCAATAAATATATTTTGAAAGGTGCTAGTTAAGCATTTTATTTAATTACCCAACACGGCATCAGGAAAGAATTTCTTTTAGTTCATAACTTTGTCCACTAGAGGGCGCCATGTTCATTTTAATATGACGTCACATAGCCTATAACCGGCTGAGGATTAGAACACTCCAAAATGATACCTCATTTATCAAATTGTGACAAATAGTTAATAAGTCATTATCATTAGGGAAGATGAACATCTACATTTTTTTACCGGTACCTATATCTATATATACCGGTAAAAACAAAACTTTTAGTACTCGAGATGAAATTTAATGCTAGCACGATAACAGAAAAATTAAAAAATACCAAAAACTGCATGCGCGGTCTCTGCAGAAGTTACTCCGGTGAGTAACGGACAATATACGTTCCCGAGTAATATGGAGTCCATTGGTGTACTAGACACTAAAGGCGGCAAGGCTCGCATATCGTCTCCTCCTTCCACTCGTGCACCAGCACCTGTAGATATTAAAAAAAAGTTTATATAATAGACCAACTACCGATTCATCGATAGCTATATTTTATATTTGGCAATGTGATTGGAGTTGGTAACTTATTTGTACTTTTTAATCAATCTTAAGTAGCTAAGCTGATTAATTCCAAACTAAAACCAATCAGAAATAAAAAAATCGTTAGAGACAAATAAGCAAATATCAACCATTAATGTGGTTTCGAATACCCTTTTAGTTTTTACCGTATTTAAGTATAGATTTAGTATCATATAGTATAACTTAAACCTTTACCTGAGCTTCCTGATATTTCCTGCAAAAATTGTTCGGTGTCGACGATATTCATTGTCAAATTTTTATCCGCCTGGAAATGTTATAGAAAAATCCGTAAATATCTTGTTACAATGTACTTCGATTTAATTTAAGAAACAAGTGATTCCATTACTAAAATTAAAACACAATATTTGTATATCAAGCACAGTCGTTCGTGCTTCAAAAAGACTATCATATTGAAAAAAATAAAAAGATGACATTAGAGATACATAATTATATTCCAACCAATAGTTCACATTTCTTTCATTGTTCAATGTACAACATGTCATTATAATTAAATTAGGGTCGATAAACATTTCGTTTATCTGGTGCCGTCCGAGTTTCCCTGTGGACGTGATCATCCCTATATTTATCATTTTGTGGCAAACCCAACATCTTCAGCGGATTTCGTTGCCGATTCCCTGGAGCATACCGTCTTGAATCCGGCATAGAATTTATCTGTAAACCAGTTTGTCGGTTTAAATCTTTTTTACTGTACCAATTTTCCATTCTATGCCTAAATAGTAAAACATTTTAACTCCAGTTATATCTACGAATAATCTGTGTTCATTTTTCTTTTGCAATAATAATAATAATAATATAATATTATATCTAGGGACAATTCCACACACGGCTATCAGATTGGAATTAGGCAATTTAATGCCTGTGTTCTGGTAACCGGACAGCTGATAAACTAAATGAAATTAAAATTAAATTAAAAAATTAATAAAACAATAATTAAAATTAATTTGTTTAAAATTCCATACAGCTTTGTCTGCGTATGACGAATTTCGTTCATTGCGGATGTGTAATGCATATAAATAAAATTAAAGTGTCTGTCTGTGATTTCAAAATAACTATGTTTTCTCTAATGCTTATTATTTACGTCAATTTATTCAGATGACACTAGACATGTTTTATTTTAAATTTTTGTCTTTCTGTTTGACCGGGGTAAGTTTTGGAACGGTTAACCTAATTTAATAGAGCTTTCACTGGACGAAATAGTAGTTTGTAGGGCCATATGTAAGTTACATTTTATTCCAAAAGTATCAAGGAAACCAACGTGAGAATCCAAAGTCTCTAAAAATTATGCATAATTCGAATTTGCGGATCTAAACTTTCTTAGCCAAGATTTTTTTTCAATCTAATACACTTATTCCGACAACATAAAGGTCATCAGCGTGAAAATCGAAATAAAAATTAATCAATATTTCAATTTAAGAACTTAGTAACTAAACTGATACGTAGCTGGACTGATCAAAAACGACTGGACGGATTTGTATGAAATCTGGCATAAAGAAGTCTATAGGCTTAATTAACGCAGGATATTTTTCATCTCGATGTTACCACGGGATCAGATTCTACATGGGTGTCATCGCGGAGCACAGAACAATAATAAATGAATGTCACAACTTAAATGGAGCGGTAAGTTTGCTTTGGTTTGAATGGTCTACGGACGATCTTCTCAACCATTTAAGTACCTATATATTATGTCATCTCAAAATAAGAGTTATTAATATTCGTTACAACAAAAAAACGCATCATATGGGTGATATATATCACTTCTACGACCAATATTACCTCTACAATTTTCTCCATAGCCATCTTTCTTAAGCACATAAATAATCTTTCAGCTGGTTTTTGAGGGCAGCCGGTAAGTGTAGCTAATTCTTCAGCGTGTTTGGCCGGATCAGATCGGACTGCTCCAGGGGCAAGAGGAGCTCCAGAAAGCGCCACAACTCCTGCTACGCTTCGACCTTCCGGAGACATTGCGAGGAGCGAAGCGGCGCTTCCACCAGAGCCTTGGCCCATCACGACAACACGCGAGCGGTCTCCCCCAAAGTATTCAATATAATCCTTGATCTGTTAATACAAATCAATAATGTTAATTGATGGCTGCTAACGACGACAATATGGACTAAGCTTTTATTATTATTATCACAGCATCACATCAGGTCCCTAACGATCCCTTTGAGTTTGTACGTTTTGTAACAATCGCAGAAGTTACCCAGGTCATCGCGGTATGGAGATCAAACAAGCCGGTATTCCCCGAGGCCTCTCGCTGTCCTGTGCTCAGATATCCAAGAGAGCCCAGGCGGTACTGAGCCGTTACAATAATAGTGTCTTTTTTCACGAAATGTTGCCCCTAAAACAATACGTTTGCTATATAAATTCCTCACACAGAAATGAGTCATGGAATTATTACTTATTAAAATATATTTACTCCGTAAGCAGCACTGGAACCGCTACGATAATTCCCCCCGTGAATGAAAAACACAACTGGGCAGCCTGCGAAGGATAACACAAAAAATTAAACCATTATGTAACGGAATAAACGAATTTATATATGTACCAGCTGAATCGGCAAACTTGTTCTGCCATATAAATTATAGCAGACCGGACCACGCGTTGCCATGGTAATTAATATAGCCTATGTTGATCAGTGATAATGTAGCATTCAAATAATAAAAGTATTTTTGAAATCGGTTCAGTCGCTTTTGAGCCTATTCGTTACATACACACATACATACATCTTTCCTGTTTATAATATTAGTATAGATTATACTGGTAAGATCATACCTTGTTCGTCTCCTGGCATTTTTGGAGCATAAACGTTGATGCAGAGACAGTCCTCGTTGCCGATAACACGTCCAGAGCCATGGGGGTCCATTTGTGGGCATGGCTCGCAGTTCTTTTTGGCAGATATATCACCTGCCAAAAATCGCCGCACGGGGCGCTGAAATCTTCGCGGGCCCACGGGGGGTTCTGCATATCTTTAAGATCATTAAGAATTTATATCTATACTAATATTATAAAACTGAAGAGTTTGTTTGTTTGTTTGTTTGTTTGTTTGAACGCGCTAATCTCAGGAAGTACGGGTTCGAATTGAAAAATTATTTTT
>DWDX01002179.1:0-15877 GCA_018245675.1 Agara michaeli
GTGTGCACCTGCCGACGACCACGACACACCGTACACAACCACCGACCGGGAGGGAACGTCGCTGGACATTAAGGTTACACGAATGCAAATGTATAATTAAAATATTGCCAGTTTAACACGAAAGGCACACCGCCGTTAAGATAAACACAAACATGCGCATGTAGTGGCAGCGAGCGCCGCGCGTCGTCAGCGTCATTAGCCGGTCGATCATTAACTCGTGCGGACGCCAATCTCGCTGTTGAAAACGTACCACACCACGTAACGCAGATAACGTCCATTTCCGTTGCGAACTATTCGGTAATTAATATATTTTCATCGTACCGTAGCACGTAAATAGAATTTGCACGTTACCATTTAAATAAGATTATTAAAAAAATGCATGTTTCTAAGAACTTTTAAATTATTGTTAATTTACTATATTTGCTTGAGATGTTATTGTTGCCAGATTAAATGATTTTTAAATTTGTAACATCTTTAGTTATGAGCAAACAAAAGTATTATATTCTAATTTAGAATAATGTCCTCCGAGAAGTGACCTAACCTAGATACAGCGTCATAGACTACATACACAATTGAGAACAAACAGAAAGTACTGTAAAATTCAAGTAATACAAATCTAGTTATATTATAATCATTGATAGTAATGTTCCTACATATACGATACATCTGTTTCCGGACTATTGTTAATATCTGTGCTGTCCTGTTGTGACTTTATTTGTATTTACCGTTTAACCAGAATGAAACCTAAAAATACAATAAATAAATAAATACTATAATACTCACCGAGTATACTAAATATTTAGCGATATTAACACTCAATAGGAATATTAAATGATATTAATTCGGATAATGAAAATGGAACAACGGATGGCGCTCCGCCCCCGCGGCGGCCGCGCCGTCCGAGCGACGCGCGAGCGGGAACTGCGACCGAACGAAACGAACGGAACGACACAACGCGGTGAGTTTACGTTCCGTTCACCGCGAAATATCGTTAACATCAAGCCGTAAACTGCTCAATAATGCAAAAAAAATGCTCAAATTCTTCACTCAGAACAATAAAATCGAAAACTGTAATCTGCTTAAAATCCATTACATTTATGTAAATCACTATTTAACGAGGCAATCGTTCAGTACCACGCGCCGGAACCTGGCGATTAGCGTTAAGCGTTGTCGTAAATTCTTAAATATCATTTTTGAGTTCTATAAATACCCACAGCAGTAATTAACTAAAAAAAATGACAAAAAAAGGAATTACGTCATTATATTTGTTACGCTACCGTTTTGGGTGTATCGTAAGCGACAACATTATTTAACAACTCGTAAACGAGACGCATCGTTCCGTTTGAAAGTGATCGCTGAATTCTATTGGAAAATATTTTTGATGCGCGACGCCGGCGGCCGCTACGAATGCGCATACTGATGCGTGCGGCGCGCGTAAACAACCGGCCCGGGAATATCGATGGCGCGCACGCCGCCGGACACGTTACCATATGGACGTCATTTAAAATAGGACAACGTGCAGGTGAACAATTTCAAATTTGGTTTTTGTTTTGTTTCTACTTATGGGGCCGACTTGTAGCACACTTCGGACACCGCAGAGGTTAATTAAGGAGAATTTTATCTGAGGCTTGCAGAGTTGTCTAACGATGTTCTCCTTCGTCCTATGTTCGATTGCTTTTGTTATTTCGAGAAAAATCTATTGAACTTATAGGTGAAATGTATTATTGACTGTTCGAATTTGAATATCGATAAATGTCCACTCTCAAACCGGTCACGTCACAAAATTTAGTTTGGAAGTCAGCGTTCTAAATCTATTAGCGGCTACTGATATCGACAGGTCAGTCGAGTCAACGGTCTTTATAGAATGTGACAGTACTCACCCACTGCCAGATCTCCTGGCTGCTCATGGGCTGGTCCATGAGCGCGTTCTGCCAGACCCTGAACAGCATGAGGTAGGCCTTGTCGCGGCCCGAGAACGACGTCAAGAAGTTCTTCTCGCCCTCCGTGCAGACCAGGATCGCGTTCGGGATCACCTACACGGGTCGCTTTATTAATGTCATTCAAAAAAATTAAAATTGTAACTAAAGTTCATCAAACACAGTAGATTTATTTCCTGGAGACTCAACTGCAGAAGCATCAGCGATAACTTAAACAATAATAAATAATAATAATAATAATTGGGACATAAACAGCTATTTAAACACAAAGACAAAGTCTTGGTCTATTCGGTCAGGGTCTGACCACTAGGCCAAGAGAGCACTGAAACGACGTTGTGATTGTGACACCATTACAAGGTTTCATTCGTTGGATTTGTACAGACAATGGTAAAGAGAGCGATAGATACTCCGGGCACCCGTACGGAGCGGGGAGCCCTCACCAGCGCGGTCTTCTCCTTGGTGATGGCGGTGACGTCCTTCCAGCGCAGCGCCAGGCTGGTCTCCCAACCGAAGATACTGGCGTGGAAGCACAGGTAGCGCTGCGACGCGTACAGCCGCCCGTGCACCAGGATGTCCTTTTGCAGCGCGCACGAGTAGTCTGCGGACACGTAGACGATCAACACTCGCCCTTTCCATAGGCATATGGGTAAAGTTTAAGCTTCTACACAACTGTTAGTTCAATTCAGTTCTATCGCACTTTCATACAATCGACGAAATTACTAATTTGTAATTATTTTTTATATACATCAACGTTTGAAACTTCTGCTTAAATGTTTAATATCATATACATTGTACACGTAGAATAAGACAGTATAGATATTTAAAATAAGTCTTCGTGTTGCAATCGTTGGCAGAGCAACAAATAAAAAAATTTTTTTTGGTTGAGTTTGGTTTCATCTCATTGCTCAAAACCTACTAGCGGCCGATTAAAGCCTTAGAATACTTTGTAAGCATCACATGCCACCGTTTGACGTACAACGGATGTGACATCAGCCCGCTTGCCCGCCAATCGAAGCCCGGTCGCCATATGAGCTATCCTCGAAGGCTAATGTGTGGAGGCGTATATAACAGCCAGCCAGCCAGTTTTTGGATATCATTCGATTGCGATTAAAAAATATAGTTGAAACTATGACCGTTTCGTTTTTTCCCTTGTGTTACAGATGAATGCGTGCACGGGACACGTGCGTCCAGAGCGAGGCTGCAGGCGCCGAGTACACACCGACAATGAGTCGTTCGTCGTCGGGCAGATCCTTGAAGAGCCTCTTGAAGTCGTCCGACTTGCTCTTGTACGTGGGGTACAGCGCGTTGTACCAGCTCTTCTTCTTGGTGCGCACGGACGCTCCGTCGGCGCCGCGCGCGCCCGCGTTCGGCGAGCTTATCTGGAAGGAGCGAAAGACAGAAATAAACAAATCTATCATACAACTAGACGCACTGGCATTGAATACGAACTATTTCCTATTAAATTTCACACGCTCGTTGTCAACAAAGAAGAAATTATGACAGTGGTTTGAGTAAAATAAGGACGGTCACTTTAAAGAATATAAGCGAAAAGGTCATTAGTGATATAGTATCTATATATTACTTTGACAATCCACACGCAGCGGTAAATATTGCGACGAAAATATTATTGTTTTTTAGTTTAATATAAGATAATTGAATCGAAACGCAGCTCTTCGATAAAGGCGCCAAAAGGGCAGTCCTTCACAGCCGGCATTACATTGCCCGTCTCTCAGGTTAACAACAACAACAACATACCGTCGCGCCAGCTCCCCGACGGGGTAGGCGGATAGAACTTGAGGTTAAGGTTAAGTTTATAAAAAATGGTTGTTAATGTGATGGAATACCTTAACGTCATTTTTGAGGGATGGCGGCGCGAGGTTGCCGTCCACGATGGAGGGGATGTCGCCGGCGGCGTGCAGGGATGATTCACTGCTCTGTTCAAAAAAAAAGAATAATTCCAAAACGATATGAAACATAGGCTGCATCTCAATAATTAAGTTTTGAAAGAATTGTATATATAACCATATAGGCGTACTTTTTATTTGGGTGGGTAGGTGCGCTCACATCACACATATCTAACACGTGTGTGTGGTATTTGTTTGTATTGTGTACTAGCTGTGCCCTGCGGTTTTACCCGCGTGGACTTCGATCCCGTGGGAACCTCGGAAAAAATGTAGCCTATATATTGCCCCGTAACCTCTATCATTCAGTGAACGCCCCATTGGAATCGGTCGAGCCGTTCCCGAGATTAGCGCGGACAAACAGAAAGCGGATAGACAGAGAACATTTTTAAATAAATTTGTGAGAAAACACAGTGATTTTGAAATCACAGACAGACACTTCAATTTTATTTATATGTATAGAGTAGGTACATATGTTCCGGTTAAAACCTTGTCATTTTCTAATATATCCAACGAGCCGTCGGTGTGCCGCAGCGAGGGCGACGGGGACCGGGAGACGCTCCTGGAATTAAACAATAGCGTTCGTTAAGCAACCTTTGCGACTCACGGCGGCATTTTTAGAAATGAATCGGAGGTTCCGGGTTCCATTCCCGTCCACTACAAACGTTTATGTAATGCGCACATTTGTTTTGTCTCTTTCTGTGTGTGATATAAATATTTATATAATGTATATGAATAATGAAATAAAAAGAAACATCTATTTATGTGTACTTAATTTGTAACTCATGTAAGTGACAAAGGTGAAGCTAGTGATAAAAGAGTTATCTCCCAGTCTATCTTCGGGCAGGTGTGACAGCGACGACGGCGGTTACAAAAAAAACAATCGTCATAAAAACATAATTTTTACTCGGTACAGATATCGAGTTAATCATGACTCATCGGTCCATTTACCGCTTAGTTTATTGCGAAAGACATTAGTCTCGGGGACATTTCTTGGTGGAGACGAAAACGCGAACACAGTTCTCAGCATAACGACGAAGATAATTTATCGTTCAATATTGCACACGACGAGCGAATCGAACTGCGCCACTAACTGCCGCGTTAACGGTTAACTAAACTGCAGTTGACCTCGAACGGCCGAGTTAACTCGCAGAGGAAACCGCCCGCTCGTCACGGACACTGCAAATATTAGAACTCGCAGATAGATTAAACAATCCGGTCTTGTAAAACGGACAATACTCAAAATACAACAGTCTAGTTCAGCGGCTAATGACCTTGATCGCCGACTCGCCGGTTGGGGGTTCGATTTCCATCCACGGTACATATTTTGAAAATTATGCATTTCCCATGTTGTTCATCACTCGTCCAATATATCACACATTCACATTTCATCACTCTATCATTAGTGTTACGTTTACGATGTCACGTATAGCGCTATTTAAATATAGAGAAAAAAAATCCTTTAAGGTTGAAAAAAACAGGGGATGAATATTTGTATCGGATTAAAATTGAGTGATATATTTCTGTGGAATTCATAGATACAAGTAATTTATACATTTTAAAAACATATCAGTGCAGTTTTTTGTTTTAGAAACAATTAATTTTTAGCAGGTTTCTTTTGTTAAATTTTGGTATCATTAACGCACGCCATCCGTTACTGTTCAGTTCATGATTTTGATTATGTAGATTCCGCAGGATTCTAGCTGTATATTCTGATAGACAAAAATTAAAATTCCCCGAGGTCACAGACGTTAATAGCGACCTAAATAAATTCGTTTCGGTAGACGGCGTCTCGTTCGAGCCTTTGTTTATTTACATTACCTCCGGAGGCGCCTCGCGGTTCCATTCGCGTGGATATATATGGACATATATATTTAGTAGATCATGAGACTCGGTGGATTAATATCAGCCAGCTCAACTCGCCATATTAATACGTACTGCGTGCGCCCACATTCATAATCTATGTTTTAGTAAAAGGTCTTAAAGAATTCGTGAAAACGAACCAATTTCATCTCTATATAATAGTACAGATTCTTTACGCAATTCTCGTAGGAACAATTTTATTTATTGTAAACGATGATCTTAACGAATACCTCAATATTAAGGCTCGCCACATGGAGTCCCCCTGCGTAAAATGGACTCGGTATTTACTGTCGCCACCGTCACCGTCCACGCTCACCATTGTCGTGAGTTTCCAACGCGTTTAACGACACATTCGCACTGTGAACACTGAAGCGGCACGGCAGCCGGCTCGCCAAATTATATTCTAGATAAGATAGTGTGTAGAACTTTACAATCGACCGATAACTGCTTAATTACCGTTCGGGTAGCGATCGTTTCGATTATCGGTCACTGTTCTATTGCGATCTTGCAGAAACTAAGTCCTATGTGGTGTCGATACACCGATGTGTATAAAAATATGTCACTGACATACTGACGTATCTTTCATGACGGACATATTATAATTTGTAATTCATGCGCTTATGGCTTAACAGGGCGATTATTAATTTGTCTATTGAAGTTATTTGGAATTTAAAAAAGAACACGCGCGTCCGTTTAGACCGGCGATACTAAAACAAAGCGATGAAGAAAAACAAAAATCGCGCACCGTGTATGTTCACCTTGATATTGCGCGCACATATTGCGTTGAGATGTTACGCTTTGTGTACTCCGACCGATTTATTCCACGCTATTCGTACGAAGGTAAATTAAATATGCATTAGTTATATATAATTCCGGTAACTAGGATATTATATTTCCACGTATTAATTGGTTGAGTGTATGTAAAGTTGACCGCGGGCTAGTGGCTAGTTCTGACCAAAGTTTCTGTTTCAGAGGACACGTTAAGCTTCTCCGTTAGTTATCGTTAAACCTCGTCGGTACCCTTAAAGGCAGTTTGAAATCGTTCGACAAACAGCGTGCCTACTAAGTCCTATCTATAAGTATACCAATCCGCAGTGGAGCAACCTGGACGTACGTTTCAGACCTTCAACAGTCGAGGCAAAAACGCCCACCGTTTGGACATAGTGATGTTTGAAAAAATGAAAGACGGTATAACACGTAACATTGAAAATTCCAAAATTCCTGAAAGTAACCAAATAATGTTCTATTTCATTGAATGTACTTGTAGCACATATCGAATACAAATTAAATAAATGACTTCCGCACTCTGTGTCCATATAAACTGTAACTTTGCCAAATGTCACTCAACCGTACGCGCAACATGCTTCAAAACGGCTTACAAAGTTTCTTCTACACGTATTAATGTAATCTATACAATAATACTTAATATCATATGTATCATATGTAGCGCGGTCTAATTCGCGTCGCCATATAATTTTTATCGGAAATCGCCAGTCGCGACCGTAATGGCTTATTTCGACATCCTGTTATATATATGCTTTAGTCGTGATAAAAGTTATTAAAGTGTGTGCGGAACTACTGAGCGTTTCCAACATCATTGGTTTCATAAAAAACAGGCGGCTGTTTCTTTTGAAATTTTAAAAGGTACACACTTTGACGACATAAAGTAAGCAGAACAGCGTCTTTGCTACAAATTCTATACATACATAGCGAACAGCCACAAACTTTGAATGCCGCTGATCTTCGAATGCAATCTTTATAGTGCAAACTTTAATAACGTCTTTATTATTATCCTTATTAATTGACGAATACGACAGGAATTAGTAAAAGGAAACTCAAAGGTAGATTGAATGTCCGTAGATCTTGTATTGTCGCCACATTTTATTGTTGTATGTTGTATCCTACTGACATAATAAACTTGAAGCCTTGAATTTGAAAATCAAGACAGTTTCGATTTCTCTTTTTTGGACATTGGATCAGACCTTACCACTAGGATCGCTTTACTAGAGAACTCTGTACCAACAATAACAGTCCGCCGACAGCATCTCACGTATTGCGCATACATTACTTAACTATGTAGATACGTTTCAAAAATTATGCTCATAAATACTGTTACTCTTACAGTACGAATACTCGGTTAATCACACAAATATTTGTCCCGAGCGGGAATAGAACCCACGACCCCCGGATCCACAGATAAGGTCACTAAACCAACGGTCCCACGGTCAAAATGTTACATTCATTATGAGATCTCTATATAAATAAACACAATACGGAGTCATACCTATATTGTTATCTTAAGGAGATATGTTACATGTATGGAGAAAATTGCCTGCTCAACAATTTTGTGTACTGCGAAAATCATATCTCGTCGTTTGCGAGTAGGATATGACCTCCTTAGAAATAGAAGCCTTTTTTGGCAAGGTTCTTTCGGAACTAGGGCGCGTTGTGGTACAATCGATTAAGACGCATGGTGCGAACAGCCGAACGGTGGACATGTGCCAAGCCCATAACCGACATTACGCTTCCTTGGCTCCTAGTTGTATACGTAAACCTGAATATCTTTGCGTCTATAAATCACTAGCGACCCGCCCCGGCGTCGCACGGTAGCACGTCACTTTGCTCTATTGACAATACTTTCCGCAGCGTACGCGATGTAAAGATTTTTTGGTATATCTCTATGTTTACTTAAGTATGTATATTTTACAAGTAAAAGAATTATGTGCGTAGCGATGATTTTTCATGCTATTTGTACGCCGTAAAAGGCAAAATATGGCTTGAACTAGTAGACTTGTAACATCTTGATATGTACCCATATTTGTGCAAATAAACGTCTTAGTCTTTGTCTTTGTCTCTTTCAACGTCACCTGGGTTGACTGGTAGAAAATGTGTTAAGCCTGCCCGTTGTTAGCGACAATAAAGAAAAAATAAAATAAGGATACTATTGCCTTGATGCAACGACGTGAACACATTAAAGGTGACAATGTCAGTACCCACACGTAGCAATGGCTCTGATAAATTTTCAATAGGACAGATACTAACTAGTATTGACTGCATTCACATTGATGTACAGGGTGTTTCGCCGAAACTGAGATCAACAGTCTCATTCCCGCAGTCCTATCTAAGTCACAAATGACCATGGACAGTATTGGCTTGTGGCTACTGTCCATCGGTTGTTTGATATTTTTGTCACATAAATAAAACTGTTCTTAAATAGTATATGAGTTACTTACTTGTTCTCATGTATGATCTGGTTATGCTGTGCGATGACACCGGAGAAGGTGAGCGCCTGGCTGATGCTTTGACCGATAGCATCTTGAGATGATATCACCAGGTTTTCCACTGACTTTCTCCTGAAATAAATTTCTTGTCAATACATTTTGATATTGTTTATTAAAGTAATCTTTTGTAGATAATGATATGTTCTACAAAGCCATAGAACATTATTTGGTTCTATCATCAATAGTTTCAGTGCATTTCATGTAAGGAATTTTGTGGCTTTTTTATTTACATTGAGTTACATTATTATTTGAGTTTGTCCGGGGTGGGAATTGAACCTACAACCTCCCGTTTTGCAGTCAGTTAGCCCTCATTCAGATAGACTGTCAATAGTGTCTACCCAGGAATCGACTACATCCATAAGCGACACCACGTTTTGAACGTGAAACAGCTAAAGTGAACACCTAATACCGGCGGCCCTGCATTTTCCTTTATAAGTCTATAATACAACGACCGTATTGTTAATATAAATAGATACAGAACATTTCACACTAGGACTCCCAACGTTGTAGAAGAATAGACAAAACACATTTAGATATCCCCACACACGGCACGAACATTTTTTGGTCAATATAATAATTAGGTCATTGAAATATAACGATCAATGAACCCTCTTCTAGGGCTACTCAACGATAGAAGTCCATTTAGTACAGTAATTACAAGTAGTCATATTACTTATCTACACTATCTGCACTGCACATATTATAATAGATAACGACTGTGATAAATGTACCATTCCATTGTATGTATTTAAAATCTACACGCTTCCAAGATAAACTTATTGGATTTTTGACTAATTGTGTAGATGTTTTTATTCAAAAATATGCCATTTCTTCTAAATTTTAATAAAAGTACGAACATTGCATTTACCTTGATGGTAACAGTAAATGAGTGTAAAAACATGAATAAAGGAATTTTTAACATAAGAAAAAGCAAACGGCTCGATTTTGTGTTGTAGAAAATCTTCAAACTAATCAGAATTTTATATCTTTTCATTTCTATTATGCATGACGATAGAAATGATTTGCTCATCAAGAGGACCTCTTGACATTTAGTTCTGAGCCGCTGCAGATGAGTCCGTATACAGTACAGGCCGTGACACACTTGTCGCGTTTCGAGAGTCGACCCTGTGTCTGCTAGCATAACGTAATGTTCTAGTTTTAATTTTCGTTCGTAGATCAACGACCCGCGCTCGGTTTTTTGGGATGATACTCGACGGATTGATGTTAATAAACATGATAATTAATATATGTAACTTACAAAAACTCCGAGATCAATTATACAACGCAACACAACAAAAATAGAGGCAATACTAACATGGAAATCGCGATGTTGCGGCTGTCTACTTCCGAGGTGCTCATATTAGGTAAATGTTTTTAGTTCACCTCTCCGCGCTCTGCTCGCAATCTTTCATTAACTGCTGAGTTTTTTACTTTCATAATCTAAACAGAAGGTTTTTTTTTTTACGAAAACACAATGAAACAACACCGATTCGCGGTGACTTAATGACAGATAAGTTTTAATATTGCCATGAGTGTGTGATGTGATAAATTTGAAAAAAAATTATCGCAGAAACTCAATCTAAATCTAAAGTGTTCAAAATATTATATTTGTGATAGCTATGTTCTTTACTAAATTAACAATAGTTAATAGGTAGCATGCTTTTATAAACATTTAATGTTTCGGAATAAAAGTTAAATTGTTAAATTACGATCATATGGGAAATAGCTTAATAATATGCCAAAATTAATTATTATGTTTGGCACTCGGTGCTTTCTGCCTACCCCGTTAGGGACCTGGCGTGACGGTATGTTATTGTTGTTGTAATTATTGAAATGTGCGTTTCTATTTATGCTCCATCCCTGGGTCTTATAGTTGCGGAGACCGGTGTTTATAATTATATAATATTATACATCTGTCAAAAGAGTTGCAACTAATTATGGCCTAAAAATCGAAATATTCCGATATTGTCATAATAGGAGAAATTTAGATTAAAATATTATTATTAATTTTAGATTATTAAGGTTTACATATAAGAAATAAGTACAATTGATACGTCATCATAGAATAAGGCTTATACTGTCAGATGTGATACTATTTGTCACTGTCATTGTCATGTTATTGAATCTGAAAAATGTTTTCGACACGTGAGTGTCGTAAATAAAAAGTGCATGTTACTGTAAATTAATCACTGAAAATGGCAGATGATAGTATATTTGACAAGAAGAAATCGCATAGAGCTAAACATGCGGGCCGAAAAGCGGAGAAGAAAAAAAAGAAAAACCAAGTGGATCAGTCTAACCTAAGTGCGAGGCAGCGGAATCCTAAGGCATTCGCTATACAATCTGCCGTTAGGGCGGAAAGGCAGTTTCGGCGGCGGGAAGATGTCATAGCCAAGAAACAGCATATACCTCAGGTGGATAAGACTCCTTTAGAACCGCCGCCGATTGTAGTAGCTATTGTGGGGCCTCCCCGCGTAGGGAAGACTACTCTCATTAATAATCTCATTAAAAGTTTTATTAAAACAAATGTAACCAGCACCAATGGTCCGATAACAATAGTAACATCAAAGAAGCGACGTATAACACTTATAGAATGTAATAATGATATCAACTCCATGATAGACATAGCAAAATGTGCAGATTTAGTGCTTTTACTTTGCGACGCGAGTTTTGGCTTCGAAATGGAGATATTCGAGTTCCTCAATATATGCCAAGTGCATGGGATGCCGAAGATAATGGGAGTACTCACACATCTTGACATGATTAAGAATCCAAAAACCTTGAAGACAACAAAGAAAACACTAAAACACAGATTTTGGACTGAAGTATACTCAGGGGCGAAATTATTCTATCTTTCTGGTATCATACACGGAGAATACTTAAGGAATGAGATCAAGAATCTTTCAAGATTTATATCTGTGATGAAGTTCAGGCCTCTGAGCTGGCGCATGACTCACGCATACGTCCTCGCGGACAGGATGGAGGATATCACCAGCCAAGAGGCCATCAGGAAGGATCCTAAAGTCAACAGAGATGTGGTGCTGTATGGTTATGTGAGGGGGGTTCCATTAATGAAGGAGTCAATGGTGCATGTAGCAGGTAATATGCTTTTATATCATAGGAAACCATGTAAGAAGTTTAGAAACAATTTGCTAGTAATGGAGCTTTCTGAGAGGTTTTCATCTATACAATGACCGGTTTTCACCTATTGGTTACTGACCTTGCAAGCAATGTGGTCTGCCCAACGCCTCTTCACCTTGATTATTTTGAGAGATATGCTGTTGAATACTGTTTTAAACATGGTTTCTAGCACTATTATTATAAAAATGGATCGAATAAGTGGGTTCATTACTTTGACATTAGATATTATGATAGCAGATACAGAAATTTTCTTATTATTCAAGTATTTTTATTGAAATAGTATAATTTATTTGTGTAAATATGGTCATAGTTGGTGTATAGTTTTAAAAAGTTTCTCACATTTGCCACACAAACTGTGGAAGTTCAAGAATCACATTAGATAAAAGTTGTTAATTTAAATATATTGCAGTTATTAAAGTTTATTAATATGCCAGTAGTTTTGAGTTTTTATCTACCTTCTCTAGCACATTGGTTACAAGATGAACAGCAGATAAAGATCAGATCAGATCAAAGTTTTGCTTTGTTGGTAGAATTTTTTATCTGTTATCAACTTCACTAACACATTAGATATTTATTTTTGTGTAAATTGTGTCTGTTTTTCGGAAACTATGATTTTTTAAAATGATGTATTTTACCTTTATTATGTCAAAAGACTAATACAAATTCTCTAGGTTTATCTTATAGTATTTTCACTCATACTTACATCGTGTACCCCTTTTTACAGGAGTTGGTGATATGAAGATTAGTGAATTATCATACCTGCCTGATCCATGTCCACTACCTAGTACTGAAAAAAAACGACACCTGATGGAAAGAGAGAGACAAATATATGCACCGTTCTCTGGTGTTGGGGGCATAGTGTATGACAAGGATGCAGTATATATTGAACTAAAGGGGTCTCACTCACATAAACAGGAAGATGTAGAGACAAATGAAAAGAGGGCTTTACTCAAAAATGTAGTTGAAACACGAGAGACCGTTGATGAGCAAATGCATGACTCGGGTTTCAAACTGTTCAGTGGAGGAGCTGTCATATATCCAGACATGTTAGAAGATGATGAATATTTACAGCATGATCAGAATCAACCAATTTCTGATGAGTCAAGCTCAGATGGAGAAGAGAGTGAATCAGGTAATGATAGTGGTATAGATCAGAGTGAGAAAGATAACAATAAGAAGCATCAAAAATTACCATGGGACAATGGTTCAGATTCTGAGGCAGAAGTTGATAGTGATGGCAGTGATGATAAAACCGATAAAAATAATCACATAGAAAATAACGAAGAAAGTGATCAGGAAAATTTGGGTAAAGATGCTGAAAATGATGAAGACTTTGGTACAAAATGGAAAGAAAAGTTGGGAGAAAAAGCAACTATGGCTTATTTTGAACGACAAAGAACATCCAAGAATATTATGAAACTTGTATATGGTGAATTTGAAATAGGTAATAACAGAAAGGAACAGACAAAGGAAGATAACGATGGTAGTGGTGAAGAGGAAATTGGCGGACTCTTTAAGAAGGTTACAAGTACTCAGAAGAAAAAGCAGAAAGAAAAGGAACAGCTAGATGTGGATGAATGTTCATTTTTCTATGCTTTAGATAAAATTAATTTAAGAGATTGGTCCAGTGAACAAAACAGAGATTCGTTGATCCACAATTTTGTTACTGGCAGAAGATCTGTAGATGAAGATGCTTCAGAGCTTCTAAAGTTAGATGATGCTAGTGATGGTGATGATGAAGAATTGTTTGGCGATTTTGAGGATCTGGAAACAGGAGAAAAGCATGTTTCAAAAGAAGGTAATAACAGGGATAGCAAAGAAGAAACAGGCTTGAAACGGAAAGCTGAGCTAACAAAATCCGAAATTCTTGATAAAAAAATGAAATTGAAAGCTAAGTTTAATGCGGAATATGATAATCCCGATGAACATCGGATCAAGGGTGATCACTCTTATTATGAAAGTTTAAAAGCAGAAGCCCTAAAACAGTCCGAACTGAATAAATCTGTATTTGAAAGCCTAGATGATGGTTTAAGGGTGGAAGTAGAAGGCTATAGGCCAGGATTGTATGTAAGAATGCTATTCAAAAATATTTCTTCAGAATTTACAACCAATTTTGACTCCAGTTATCCTGTTCTTATTGGTGCTTTAAATATGGCCGAACAAAACATAGGTTTTGTTTCGTGTAAAGTAAAGAAACACAGGTGGTATAAGAAGATTTTGAAAACGAATGATCCTTTGATCATTTCATTGGGTTGGCGTCGTTTTCAAACCCTGCCAATTTACTCGAAAATAGAAGACGATTTAAAATGTAGGTATTTAAAGTATACGCCTGAACATGTTACATGTAATATGCACTTTTATGGGCCGGTCACTCCACAGAACACAGGCTTCCTCGCTTTGCAAACGGTCAGTAATGACACCAATGAAATAAAGCGAATAGGATTTAGAATAGCGGCAACGGGTAGTGTGAACGAGATCAACAAGTCTACCCAGATAGTTAAGAAACTTAAACTGGTCGGAACTCCATTGAAAATATACAAAAAGACTGCATTTATTAAAGACATGTTCACGAGCACTTTAGAAGTAGCGAAGTTTGAGGGAGCTAGAGTTAAAACGGTGTCTGGAATAAGAGGACAAATAAAAAAAGCTTTGAATAAACCCGAGGGGGCGTTTCGGGCGACGTTTGAAGATAAAATTTTAATGAGCGACATTGTGTTCTGTAGGACTTGGTTCAAAGTAGACGTTACCAAATTTTATGCACCCGTTGTTAATTTACTTCTTCCCGTTGGTAACAAAAATGCATGGCAAGGTATGAAGACGAAGGGTCAACTTAAAAGGGAGCGCGATATTAAGAACGATGCCAACATCGACTCCATATATGAAGAAATCGTCAGGGAACCGAAAGTGTTCAAGCCTTTATCTATACCTAAGGAACTACAAAAAGGTTTGCCGTACAGGTTTAAGCCTAAAGCGAAGACGGTGAATCTTTCAGGGAAGAGCAATAAGGAGAAATTCTCAAACAGAATAGCCGTGGTGAAGAGCCCGTATGAACAAAAGGTGACCAATGTAATGAAAATGTTAAAAACTAATTACGAGAAAAAGAAGGAGAATCAGAAAGAAATCACGGCTCAGCGGTTGCAGAGGCATAAGAAAAAGCAAGAGTTAGAAGAATGGCGTCGGTTGAAGCGGCAGAAGGAACTAAAAAAGAAGATATGTAGGCATTTGAATAAGATGACCAGTAAGAAAAAGCCACAGATGTAGAATCTGTTGTATAACTGCTAATTGAAATAAAAATAATTTCTTTGCTTTTTGTAATTTCAATTGAAACTCTTTAAGTAATAATATAGAGAGGATTGATAGTGTCTTAAAGAAAAATTAAATAGTAGCTCTAAAATATTACTGGCAACATGGAATGATGTATTCCACCGAAAAACTTACGCATAATAAGTGTCAAATCCCTGTTGAAATATCTCGGCTCCTTAAAATACTGATATCTAAAATTAAATAAAGTTTTGTCCACAACCTTATTCTATAAAATAAAAAAATAAACGCTAAATTTGTTGCTAAGTGCAAATCTCGAGAACAGCTGAACCGATTTCGTTAATTCTTTTTTTATAATATTCCTTGAAGTACGAGGATGGTTCTTACACGAAGAAAAATTTAAAAAATTGCCTGAGAAAGTATAAAAACAACACTTTTCTATACGCCCATACAAAAGACACGTAAAAGTATACTTAAAAGTCAATTTGAACTT